>NJDD01003429.1:0-24271 GCA_002245505.1 Calephelis nemesis
TAATATAGGTTTACGTCGGGACCACTCGCACATCTTCGCTGTCCCGAGTGGCCCCACCTACTGTTGTAAGGAGCGCAGACGCAGCCCGGCCGCCGCAGTGGCATTTGAGATCACCTGCGAGCGAGACCCGTGTCCGCCGACCGCGCATCCACTTTACCTCGTTTCAACTGTTTTCCATGATTTTTGATGTAGTTTAACCCGTGTGTGTGGATAAAAGTTATATTGAACTGTTCGTCTTTATTTCTACCATAAAACCACACTCCCGGTTATACATTTTTATTTTTCTTTGAATTTTCATGTTTCAGAATCGAATTTAATATTTTTATTCTATTACATTTTAAATTATAAGCATTGTCTTTTTAATTTAGTTATTTTCATGTTTTGGAACCGCATTGAAATATTTTTTGTATTCCTTGATGTCTTTTTTAAGAAAATTGATTTGATTTTTTGAAGTTTCAATGCGTTTTAATTATTTACTGTTATTTAATATCACGTTTTTATTTAATTTTCATATTTTGGAAGTGAATTTAATATTTTTACTCTATTATTTTACATATTATTATTATTATTATTATTAGTATTATTTTTTATTTCCTTTAATTTCATCTCTAGGAACTTTTTTTACATATTTCTATTCTGCTCCAAATCATAAGTATGATTTTATTGATTTAGTTACTTTTTTATTTTGGAATTGTATTTGTATCTTCACGTTCATATCCCAAAAGAAATTTAGGCAGAGGCACAACCAGGGCACCCACGACTAGACAAAGACACACTAAGTCCAACAATGTAACAGGTGGCAAGCCAACCGGACACATAATATCTAATCACGTGCAACGTTATTTTTATGAAATATAAAATTCACATTTTATAGATTTTTCGATGCCCAACCCGGGATCCAACCCAGGACCTCAAGAAGCCAAGTCTGACGCCGGACCGTTAGACCACAAAGGCGATATTGTATAATCGTATTAGAATATTTCTATTCTATCATGTTTTTAATTCATTTATAACATCATAATTTAAGAAAATATTTGCACACCAAAATAATATGGTAGAATATGTTGATATACTTAAATATTTTTGTATCATCTCATTTACACACATATTCCGCAAAACAAATACTTTTCATTTTATATTTTTGAATCACGTACTTATTTGAATACTTCTGTTCCATAACACATTAGTATATGTCTATCTGACGAAAGTCTTTGGCGTGCCACTTCTACTTCTACTAAGCAGTAAGAATACAACACAATTGTGTCGACGTACCGTTGTTAGTATTACTCCATCATAGCGATATGGTCGGCTACGTGTTGTGGTTTTGTGCCACATCAGGGCCAATCTTAACTAAGGGCCAAGGGCAAGTCACATTTTTTTATTATTAGTGTCAACTTATGCCCGGTTCCTACATTCAAGAAACTAGTAGTTTTTGTTAACGAACGGTAACTTTTAATACGAAGAGTAAAACAGCTAACTACGGTTGTTCGTTGTCTGTTGATAACTCAAAGCATTTTCTGTAACTATGAGCAGCGCTTAGTTAGTTTTAGATAAACAACCAATGGTCATTCTAACGGATTACGATTCGTTGATTGTAGGAACCAAGCTTAAATCTGTATTATGATCTAGCTGAAAAACTGCAAATAATTAAGCGCAGTAAAAGCAAAAACCATTTTTGTACTATCGTGTACCAAGTCGCGACTTGATAATTCTTTTTTCGAAAGATATCAAATGATTCCGAAGTGGACCCACGTAAAATTTATCACCGTACTAATAGTTTTTGAGTTATATGTACTTAAAAGTGCATACATTTTGTATAATGTATGAAGTCTTCAACATAAGCGATAATTCAATTTTCCACTAGCCGGATCATAATAAACCTCCCCCTCGGACCACCTCGGAATAATCCTCTATATTTCCAAAAAAGAATTATAACAATCGGTGGGCTATTAAGTGAGCATTTGCGTAACAAACATACAAAACAAAATACACTTGTATTGAGAACCTTCTCCTCTTTTCGAATCTCTTTTGCCAATTTCCTTAGCACTTCGGGATTTCATAATTCGTTACACATTCCTCATGGCAGAATCATTGAAGAAGAAAACATAGATGCCTACTGCGTGAGCAGGCTACCCACAATTAGCCAAAGTTGCTTAGTCTCATAATATGTTATAACTGCTTAGGTGGTAATCTTATCGCCAACCTTACAAACCAACTAACTTAATTAACTAACTACATAAAATGTAGGTACCTATGCATTGTTCAGTGCGTCTAAAGGCCGTTTTTCATATGTTGATAAAATTTATATGAGCAAGCTCGTTAGTCGAAGAGCTAGCGTCCAAGCTCCACAAACCAACCTCGACATCCGGGTTCGATTCCTGACGGGCAGAATTTTCTGTGATAAACATTTGTTAAATGTATTCTGGTATCTATTTGAGTATTTCTTTCTATTAGAATCTTTGACTAGTATATACGACTACTACAAGTATATACGAGTAAAAAACTTGCTTATTTTTGGGATAAGATTCAATTTATGTAATTTGTCCAAATATTTTTATTTAATTATTAACGACTAGCGGTTTGCTCGCGACTTTGTCAGCATAGATTAATTACGACTTTCATAGAAAGTTTCATCCCCTATTATAGTCCCCTTAGAGATATTTTTTTTAAAAAATAGTCCATGTTTTAATTTAATTTCAACAAAATCGGTTCAGCGGTTTAGCTGTGAAAGAGCAAAGACAGTCAGACAATCATTTGCATTTATAATATGGATATGTGTAGCAAGGGTTGCCAGATCTTTGAAATTCGTCTGGACTGTAAAGACAATCCTTGCCGTCCTGTCAGACAAAAGTTAAAAAAGAATTTCTAAAAAAAAAGAAATTCAAAATATGTAATATCGAATTTGTATATCAAATGAAATGTCAAAAACGTATTATCGAAAATATAAGTACCTATACTACATTCCTTCCTACCTTCCTACCAGGCAGCTCGTAAAAGGCGAGCATAGGCTTCCCGTCACTAACACCGTGACGTCTGACTAGGGGGTAGAGTTTGGCAGCGACTCGTCTGGATTGGTGCCACCGCCTCCAATCTAATCTTCCCGCTATAATGTCAGTGCTTGCCGTTGACATGTCCCGGTTCGGAGGATAAGGTAGCCGAAGTTTTGCTTAAAGTCTTCTATCCCGGCCTCAGGTTGGCCACGCACCATTACCACCTTTGGTGTCTCTAAAAGGCGTGAATTTTTTACCATCAGAAAATCTGTATGTATGTTTGCCTTCCAATATCAAAAAATAGTAGCATGACCATTTAAATTTTGCCTAGATACTTTTAGTTGTTTCCGCCTGGCAACCCTGCGTGTCTTAATATAGCGTGACGTAATACTGGTAACGCACAATCGCGTAATGAGTGATTGAACTATCGGGTCTCGGGTTCAATCAACGTAACGGTTCTATTCGGCGCCTGCGCATCCATGTTCAATACTTTTTGCCAACTCTAAGACGGACTCCAAGTATTAAATCGTAAGAGTATTTAAAAGTACTCCAGATAATTCCAAATTCAAAAATTCAACTTTGATTTGAATGTTATTTTTTTTTATTTTATTTTTTTACGTTATAGGTCTGGGAACAAGCACATGAGTCTCCTGAGGGTGTGAATATCATGGCCTATTGACACCAAAGATGTTACAGGTCCTGTCCTGCGGTCGCGATGTTAGGACTACTATCCAAGTTTACTGCTACCTTACCCACCGGACTGGAATATAACCGAGTCATTATGGCGGCAGGAATAGGTAAGGCGGGGTATCCCTACCAGTTAATGCATAGCACTCCACTATTAGTGGTCTTTTTTAGACAGACCTATATTTTACCAGTGCTCGCCTCTTACGAGGTGCCGAGCAGTGGGCAGATGGTCTATTTTACTTACGGCCAATGTTAATAATGTATCTCAATCTAATGAATTTCAAGCAATCTAGATAGCTGCGTATCCGCCGCCCTATCCAATACCTAATTGCCATATTTATCCAGTTCACAGATATGTTATTGGCAAGCGATAACATAAAAATGGATCAAAATATCAATCTTGGACAGCGAGTTTTGGATTAGGATTGATTATTAATATTGGCCGTTAGTGGACTCAGATTTACATGGGGACAATTTATTATATTTCCTAAGTATACAAAAATAGGCATTTATTTCAATTGTAATGGGATACAATAAAAAAATAGGCTTTCCAACGGAGTTTTGGCGCCATCGTGAGAAAAGATGGTCTAAGTTTTTTCATAATTATTGAATTTCGTGTTTATATTGAGTGAAATTAATCAATTTTGGTGGCATTTTGTACAATTTTGTTCAGTGAAACTGCACAAATTAAATAATCATGAAGAAATTAGCGTATCGTGTATTTCCTCGTTGCCGCCAAATCTCATAACATGAGCTTGAGTAAACAGGCCACCGCTTTACCCAAGAGCCTGACATGACTTCCTGACGACTTATAACTGATGACTAATTATAATTAATTGAAATTGATATACAATTCGATGCAAATTTCTACTTGACTAATGACTAAATACTAATGAAGGCCAAAACCTAAAGAAAGAAAAGAAAGAAGGCTTTCCAACAAAAAACATTATAAAATGGGTTCAGGGTTACTTTTGAATCTTGAATTCATGTAAATTGAAAATTAGAGTGATCTCTTGCAAGCTGCAAAGCTGGAAGATAGTCTATACAGAGGACCTGGACTAACTCAACCTTTACTGGAAAAACATGTATATGTGAGATCTTCAATTAGGAGGTAACTACTACTTGAAGCCTACCTCCTAGCTACCTAGCCTTGAAGCCTACCTCCTAGCTACCTAGTCTTGAAGCCTACCAATCTAGTTTAAAGAAGTACAGGCCGGCGAAACAAAAACTACGAAAAAGGCAGTATGTAATTCGGCGATAACATACAGTGGTATTTTTGTAGAGCTTACTCGAGGTCAATAAATGTAACAGATAAATATACCGACAATTTTTTGTCACATGTCGATATTAAAATTTCACTTCAATAATAATTCCATACAGGTCTAAGAATGCGATGACTTCAGTTCTTTTCTTTCCTTTCTTCAAGTTTTGGCCTTCACGTTAGTATTTTGCCATTCGTCAAGTAGAAATTTGCATCAAATTTTATATTAATTTTTTATCAATTATAATAAGTCATCAGTCATAAGTCGTCAGTAAGTCATATCAGGCTCTTGGGTAAAGCGGCCGCCTCATTACACTAGCTCATTTAAGGAGATTTGGCGGCAATAAGAAAATACACGATACGCTAATTTCTTCACGATTATTTCATTTGTGCACTTTCACTGAACAAAATTGTACAAAATGCTACCAAAATTGTCTAATTTCACTCAATACCAACACGAAATTCAATAATTATGAAAAAACGTCGACCATCTTTTTGCTTGATGGCGCCAAAACTCCGACGACTTTTTTTTATGACATTGGAAGGCAAACAGGCAAACGGATTTCCTGATGGTAAGAAATTCCCGCCGCCTAGAGACACCGAAGGTGGTAATGGTGCGTTGCCAACCAAAGGCCGGGATGTCAGGCCTCGAGCAAAAGTAAGTTTACCGGCTATCTTACCCTCCGAACCGGAACACGTCATGACGTTATGGCGGCAGGAATAGGTAAGGCAGTGGTACCAATCCAGGTGAATCGCTGCGAAACTCTGCCACCTAGTCAGATGTCACGGTGTTGGTGACACCAAGCCCATGCTCGCCTTTTACGAGCTGCCTGGCAAGGAAGGCAGATGGTCTATTCTACAAAGGAGCCCGGACCAACACGGGGAAAAACTTCGGGGACTTCAGTTTCAAATCATAGTCTATGTTCATGCTAGTGTTGTTACCAATGCAGTATCGATGCAACAGATGTTTCGAGCGCGTGCTGACTAATTACTGGCGAACACGAAACGTTAAACATTACATGGATAATTAATACACTGTCAGAGCGGCTTGCCTTTGATATATTATCGACAGTAATTCGATAACAGGAATTGAAACTAGTATTTCTTATTTAACTGCTGCTACCGGATTTTCCATCTTGATTCTTAGCAATGCGTATTGCTTACATACATATCTTTACATAGGTACTTATCTTCACAACAAGTCCATTACTTGGTAATCAAAGAGTATCTTTGTAGATCCTTGTAGATTTGTCTGGTTTGACTTTTTTCATATAAACACGCCGGTTTCGGAGACTCGACACCATCCCGTGTTGGTCCGGTCTCCTTTACAGAATAGACCATCTTCCTTCCTGCCAGAAAGCTCGTAAGAGGCGAGCATAGGCTTACCGTCACTAACACCGTGACATCCTACTAGGTGGTAGAGTTTCGCAGCGACTCGCCCGGATTGGTAGAATCTTACCTAATCCTGCCACCATAACGTCCAATGCTTGCCGTTGACCTGCTCCGGTTTGAAGAGTAGGGTAGCCGGTAAACTTACTTTTGCTCGAGGCCTAACATCCCGGCCTCAGATTGGCTACGCACCATTACCACCTTTGGTGTCTCTAAGCGGCGTAAATTTTTCACTATCTGGAAATCCGTCTGGTTGTTTGCCTTTCATCATCACAAAAACCCCTTAAAATACCCGAGCAATTTGATCGTCGAATGTTATATTGATATTGTAAACGCGAAACCGTTGGACCGATTCGGATAAAATTTGATATACTCGTACAATATTGTCGCCTCTGTGGTCTAGCGGTTCAGTCGTTGGACTTGACTGCATGAGGTCCCGGGTTCGAATCCGGGGTCGGGAAACAAAAAGAAAATTGAGTATTTCCAATTTTCTAATGAAAAAAAAAGTTGCTCGGGATTGGAAAAGTGCCCGGTTGGCGATAGACTTGCCACCTATCATCACATTGTGGGACTTAGTATCTTCGGCTAGTCATGGGTGCCCTGGTTGTGCCTCTGCCAACCCCTTCGGGGATATGGGCGTGAAGATGCTTTGATATACAAAAGTTGAACTCTAGTCAGTTGAAAGATAGGCTACTGTTAAAGAAATGAAGCGCAGTAAACTTTAAAAACCGACTTCAACTATTTCATTGGGTACCAGGTTGCGATTTGATCAATCTTTTTTCAAAATAGTTCTAAACTGGTCCCACGTACATTTTATCAACATCCTACTACTTGGTAGTTTTTGAGATACAATTAACATTCCATAAATTTTTAGCATATCTAGACGATTTTATCGTTGATGAGGAAAGAACCATCAAAATTTATTGGCTATTGGCCAAGTAATCGCATAACAAACATACAAAAAAACATTCAGTCGAATTGAAAACCTCCACCTCTTAGGAGTTAGTCAAAACGCCTAATAGACTAAGGAATATTGTATAGTTGCAGGTAACCAGCTAGCTAGCTTCCTAATTCCTAAATACGAAAGTTTGTGAGGATAATTGGCAAAGTACTGAACGGATTAAGATTAAACTTTACAGTAATACAGTTTACACATAGATTAACAAAAAAAGGCTATACAACAAAAAAAGGTTAAGTAGGTTTCCAATGCAAGTGAAGTTGCTGGTAGAAGCTAGTATCTATTATTAATACTCTATTTTTTATGTTTCTTATTCTATATTAATAGTATTATTGACAAAAAACTAAACCAAAAAGCTCATTACAATCACTATTCGGTCTAGTGGTTTGGTGTTAGTGTTGACTACATTAGGTTTTAAATTCGATTCTCGGTTCGGACAGCTAAAATTGTGTATTTTCGATTTTCTAATAAAACATCGTTGTCCGGAATTTAATATGTAATGTGGTACTAAGTACCTTCTGCTAATTGCCTTGGTTTTACCTCCGCCTAAAACGGGGATACGGACGTGAAGGTAAATAAATAAATATCCCTGGACAAGTCACACAAATTGAATCTAACCCCAAAGTAAGCAAAGTATATGTTTGTGTTATGGGTTTTGGGCAACTATTCTAATACATAGAAATACTTACTTTATTAATTATATAAATAATTAAATAGATATCAGAATAAATTAAATAAACACCCAGACCCGGAAATGCAGACATCTAAACGTTCATCACACAAATGCCTGCCCCCGTCGGGAATCGAACTGTGTGTAGTTAGGCGTGTACGCTAGCCACTCGACCATCGAGGCGGTCATACTTACTTTGCAAATATAATTAGCACAACGCGAAACAACGAGATAAACTGACAATAGGAGGTCGAAGTGTCTCGTGTCACGCAGTAATGAGTAGAAGGTCATGTCAAAAACCCTGACACCCCTAAACAGGTCACTAGACACTACGTCAAATATTTGACATAACCTATTATGGTGGGGTCGCCTAAGATCTGATGTAACATAAGACCGGATACGTAGAATTTACCGCAAATGCAGCGAGATTATTCGCAAACATCGCAATATAATTCTGACCCTTATCTTAAAATGCGATCGCATATTGAAATAAGAGTAATAATGACAATTTTCGTTAAATTTTCAGGATCCGATATTTCCTTCAAAACTGTTAGGAAATAACGTTAAGTATTCGTAATTTTATTGCCTTTTAATTTAAATTTTCCAAGGAATTAGTAGAGTATACACAAAGGCCTAGGACGTGTACTCCATAGGCCAAGGTCAGGATTTCTCACCTGTTGCCTAACATCGGATTAAAAATATATATTTAAGGGTTCATAAAATAATGCACCGGTTCTCAAATATGCATACACAAAATCGACTAACATTTTAAAAACTGAAACTCCTGATTGTTGATTCTTTCTTAATCACGTCAAAAACCATGACGAAATGTCACAATGGAAAGCCGGTTAATTTTCAACTAAACAAAAATTCAAAACAATTTTCAACTAATGTCATTTTATCTATGAAAGTTACTAAGTATACATTTCTACGATTTGTTTAAATGTTATATAGAGGCAATTTGAGATCATAAAAAGCAAAGATAGTATCCGTCGTTGTATTTTAAATTCTCATAAATGCGAAAGCCTATCTTTGTCTTTGTTACGCTTTCACGGCTAAACCGCACAACTGATTTTGATGAAATTTTAAATATAGTTAAAGACTCGAGTTCAAACACAGGTTACTTTTTTAAAAATCAACCACCAAAAACACCTTTTACGCCGAAACGCTATCTTGAAGGTCCGTAGCTAAATACAAAGGCAATTTATTAGGTTATAAATTAAACTGACTTAAGTGTAGCAGTCGCTTTGTGTACTTACTTTTGATTTTAATATTTAAACTATACTTATAAAATAATATGTACTGACTGACTGATTCATCATCGCCGAGCAAAAACTGTTAGAGTTACAGCCATGACATTTGGTGATGGGGTCGTTTTATTGAGTAGACACCCACTAAGGACGGAATTTTGGAAATTCTACACCTAAAGGGTGAAATAGGGGTTGAATTTTTTTATGAAACACCGTTATTTTTTTTAAGTTATAGACATGACACTTTGTTTTTGGACTATTTATTGAAAACGAGTAGATATGTGTTTAAGCGTTTCTGAAAATTCTACCCCTTAAGGGGGTTTTCTATTTTTCTTTTTAATAACTAAAAATAAGGGGTAGAATTATTCTACCGTTAATAATAGAATTCTTCTACCCCTTATTAACGGACTATAATCAGTAGATAAATATATTAACTGCCATGCGAGCAGAGCCGCGGGTAACAGCTAGTACCTACATCATAAAAATCATAGTAGTACTTTTATTACTAATAATATCAATATCGTAATATCATTAGAATAATATAATATATCTATATATATATATGATATAATGATATTATAATTATATAATAATATATAATGATATATCATTATAATAATATAGTAATATCATTATGTTTATGAGTAATGCTCTCATCTAATTTCACTAGTATTTAAAACAAAAGCAAGTTTTTGTAAAAATAAGTATGAGCAGAGTAAGTAAGTAAGTAATTGATCATCGTTTATGTAGTCTGTAGCTAAATATTCGGGCAATTTATTTATTTATAATTTTATTGTATAGTTTTTTTACAAACCACTGATACTAACACATAAATTATCTCTATAATTAAAAAAAAATCGCTAAATGTGTTGTTAAGCGCATAGTATCCGAATGACTAGGCCGATTCAGCTAATTCCTAATCTATTGTGTTAGTTGTCAGGAAAAAGTTCTTATAAAGCGAAAAACCAGGAATATTATAGAGAAAGTGGGAGAAACAACACCTTATTTTTTCCCACACAAACTAAACACGTGGAACTTTGCCGGGACAGTTAGTATCATCATAAAAGTAATATCATTTGGGTATTACGAGTAATGTTTTGTATCTATTTGTACAGGTGTTTGAAACAAAAGTACCTTTTGTCGAACATTGTGTAACAGCCATGACATAGTTACATATGGAAACACCATCATTTACAACTAAATAATTTGTTTTTGTAAATGCTTATGTTAAAAGTATATGGTCTGATATAAGAGACAGCCGTCACCGTTAAAAAGATGATGTTGGTGAGTTACTAGTATCCCTGGATATATGGTTACGTGTGCAACTACAGTGTGTACTACAATGGCGAGCACTGATACTTCAGCCGCTAAAATAGGTAATGCTGGGGTACAAATCCAGATGAACTGCTACACAGCATTCTATGGCTGATTGATCTGGTAGAAAATCCAGTCATACCTGGACTACCAACGGTGATAGGGTTGTCGATAGGGAAAAAGATACATACATACAGAACCTGATTAAGGAGGTCCTGAACATATAAGAAACCTCTATTATAGATCCTACTATGAACTACCGACGCTTATGGCTTTCGAACACCCATGTAACTTTACCCTATTAAAATTGTATTAAGACCAAAGCAGCCGGTTCAAACTTCAAGGCCGGTCAAGTAAAGTGGATATTTGTAAGGGTTTTTTTTTGTTTTTTTATGAAATTCGAATTTTGAAAGAAGATGGTAAGAAATTCACGCCTCCTAGAGACAGCAGAGGTGGCAATAGTGCGTTGCCAACCTGAGGCCGGGATCTTAGGCTTCGAGCAAAAGTAAGTTTACCGGCTACCTTACCCTCCAAACCGGAACACGACAGGACATTATGGAGGCAGGAATAGGTAAGGTGGTGGTACCAATACGGCTGAGTCACTGCGAAACTCTACCACCTAGTCAGATGTCACGGTATTAGTAACGGTAAGCCTATGCTCGCCTTTTACGAGCTGCCTGGCAAGAAGGCAGATGGTCGGTTCTGCAAAAGAGCCCGGACCAACACGGGGAAAGGGAAGGGTTCGATCGGTGTTTCGAAATATTGTGGAAATAAACCCCAATGACGAAAACGGGGTCAAAATTAAAGTACAAATCATAAATTAGTACTCACGTGAGGTCGAACCCACTTCACCTTGGCCAACCGAGCATCACCGATGGAGCGCGGTGTAAGAGGGAACTCAGGGTCTTCCCATAGAGGACCACCAGCTCGCACCCTGGTATAAAACAATTTTTTTTTATAATATTGGAAGCCAAACAAGCAGACGGATTTCCTGATGGTAAGAAATTTACGCCGACTAAAGACACTGAAGGTGGTAATGGTGCGATGCCAACTTGAGGCCGGGATGTTAGGTCTTGACCAAAAGTAAGTTTACCGGCTACCTTACCCTCCGAACCGGAACACGTCATGACGTTATGGCGGCAGGAATAGGT
The DNA here is from genome assembly GCA_002245505.1 of Calephelis nemesis. Lineage (NCBI taxonomy): Eukaryota > Metazoa > Arthropoda > Insecta > Lepidoptera > Riodinidae > Calephelis > Calephelis nemesis. The sequence goes on from NJDD01003429.1 coordinate 11,671, forward strand.
AAGGCGGTGGTGCCAATCCAGGCGAGTGTTATAGTGTTTACTTTTACTAGCATTTTCACGCAGCTTCGCCTGCGTAATTTGGCTTCTACTGCATTGATTTTGATAAAACAAAGCCTATTTCACTCAAGGATAATCTAGCATTCTAAAGGTGAAAGAATTTTCGAAATCGGTCCAGTAGTTTCGAAACCTAATCATTTCAAACAAACAACCAAAAAATCAAACTTTTCCTCTTTATAATATTAGAATAGACAAGCTGTCTGATAGGAAGGCAGATGGTCTATTCTTGAAAGGAGCTCGGACCAACATAGTTATGTTTTAGAGAAGCAATGAGAATACTTCCCTTTTTCATCTGTTTTACCATCAGGAAATCCCTCTACTGGTTTACCTTCCAATATCGTTAAAAAAATCGACTGTGAGGACACTAAGAGAATCAACATCATTTTTCCCATACAAACTGAGAGGGTGAAAGTTCGCCGAAGCAGCTAGCTTTTAACATAATGTCTAGACCCCAAATGAAGTTAGAAGTGGTCACCAATATCTACCTGCTAAGTGTTGATTGCATGTCCTCATGGCGCAAAGCTCGACCGACGCCCGTTCCATCTGTAAAGAAATACCAATATAAAATTCCTTCTTCAGCAATTAGGTGTGGTATCTAACGGTAACGCTACTTATACCGTTTTATCAATAAACATAGATTAAAATACTCTAAGATTTAACCTGGTATTTCAGTCTTTATTAAACTGTGATACAGATTTATAACTTCAACTTCACTTTTACTTTCGTCTTTGCTTACTTATAAGCCAGGTATAGTTTATCACCAGATATTTCACCACATGGTAGTAGTGATGTACCTTACAGATCATTTTGATTGGTATCACCGCCTTAGCCATTTCTGCCATCACTGTCAGTTCTGTTAGTTCCATACTAAAGGATAGTGTAGCCTGTCTGTCTGTGGCATCATAATTTATGAACGGATGGACGAATTTCAGTGCAGATTTTTTTGTTGTCAAACTGACAGGGGTAATTATTGAATTTCGTATCTATACCTACTTCTTGAGTAAAATTAATAAATTAATAGTTTTCTGTTCAGTGAAAGTGCGCAAGTTAGAAGTACATATTCGTGAAAAATTCTGGGTTACACGTATATCTTTAGAGCCTGTCCTAAAGAGGCGTTTTACGCGCGTAACCACTCACGCGTAGAAATTTATATTGCGTCCAAATAATGTGTTCTCTTCACGTACCTACGTAGAGAGTACCTCAACTCACGTGGCGTATCGAGTTTGATCGAGTTCGAGAGTCTCACTAAAGAGTCAAGCGTTTTAAGCGCTAATCAAGAAATCCCAGCATCTAGACGGGTTCTGTGTAACTCAAGTTTTTGAAAAACTCTTTTAGCGGCGTTGCAGACTTTTGTTGGAATGGATTGAAACGGTTCTCAACTCGCGTCAGGACACGTGACCTGATTCGTAAGAAAAAAAATTCGTAATACGGCGCAGGGCGCTTGCGCGAATAATAAGGCGCAAGGCGTTTGCGTGAATATTCGTGTTGTCATGTTTGTGTACGATAGCGCAATAAATGAGTATTTTATTCTACCACATAAATTACAGTACTTTCATGCCCTGTGTGTTTCTGAGGTCTAGCTATTCAGTTGTTGGAGTTGACTGTATGCGGTCCCGGGTTCAATACCCGGGTCGGACAACAAAACGAAATTTAGGTTTTTCCGATTTTCTAAGAAAAAAAATTTGTTCGTGATTGGATATGTGTCCGGTTGGCGATACGCTTGCCACCTATCACATTATGGGACTTAGTGTCTTCGGCTAGTCGTGAGTTAACTGGTTGTGTATCTGCCTACCACTTCGGGGATGTAGGCGTGAAGATACTTTTTTTTATTAAAGCAATTCGTTCAAAATTATTCCCTAACCACTCCAAGACATAAAAATTGCACAAAATTAATATTCAAGTTTTCACTTCTGCCGACACTCCCGGAGTGCAACCCGTCGTTTTTTTTATTTAAGCGATCTGCAAACTAGCATATAGGTTTCCTGATGGCAAGAGATAACCGTAGCCTATAGAAATCGTACCTAACTGTTATATTTGCGTCGCTGTCCTGGGACTAAAATGTTTCGCCAGCTGTGCAAGTCTATAGGCTACCTATTCCTACCCACTGCACAGCCCTCTACCATCTTTTGTTGGATCTATTTAACCTTTGCTCGCCTTTTACTAGCTGCATGGCAGAGGGGAAGATGGTTATAATACTTATCGGAACCAGATCAACACTTTGTATGTCGAGAACATGTAAATCTACGCGCGAGTGCAAACGCACGTAAAACGCCCGTTCTGGACATGCAAAACATTAAAAAGATATTTATTGCGTTGTTAAAACTTTGCATTAGAAATGTTTTAAACGGAAGTAATAAGACATGCCGCGCCGCCTGCACCGCGGATGGTGATCATATTTGCGGAAAGTAGTCACGCTTGCTAGTCACGAGCTTTTGTGCTTAAGCACCGTTCTTTGATAAGATTTTTACGCAGAATTTACAGGCATACATTTTAATAAATTTAAAGTATATTTACACCCGTGTTGGTCCGGGCTCCTTTGCAGAATAGACCATCTGCCTTTCTGGCCAGGCAGCTCGTAAAAGGCGAGCATAGGCTTATCATCACTAACACCGTGACATCTGACTAGGTGGTAGAGTTTCGCAGCGACTCGCCCGGTTTGGTACCACCGCCTTACCTATTCCTGCCGTCATAACGTCATGACGTGTTCCGGTCCGGAGGGTAAGGTAGCCGGTAAACTTACTTTTACTCGAGGTCTGACATCCTGACCTCAGGTTGGCAACGCACCATTACGATCTTTGGTGTCTCTAGGCGGCGTGAATTTCTTACCATCAGGAAATCCGTCTGCTTGTTTGCCTTCCTATAACATAAAAAAAAAACACCCGAAGAGGTAGGCAGAGAAACAACTAGGGCACCTACGACTAGCCGAAGTCCTTCAATGTGATAGGTGCCAATCGTTCGCATATACAATCCCGACAAACGTTATTTTATAAGAAAATTGAAAGTACACATTTTTTAGTTTTTTGTAGCCCAACCTTGGGATCAAACCCATAATCTCCAGAAGTCAAGTCCAATGTCGAACCGCTAGACCACAGAGGTAATAAATTTAGATGTTTTATATGTACATACTCCATATATATAAAAAAGAAATCCCCATTTCTCGTCGTCATTGTATTATGTCTGAACAGATCTAGTCCAACACAATAAAAAAATAATTAACAAAATTGGCCCATTCGCTCAGGCGAGATGACGATCACGGGAAATGGAGAATCATTTTTATTTATATTAGTAGTATTAATATTATATATAAGTAGTATTATTATTATAAGTAGGCAGAGGCACAACGAGGGCACCCCACGACTAGCCGAAGACACTAAGTCCCACAATGTGAATGTGAGGCTTGCCACCAGCCTATCGCCAACCGGGTACACATACAATCCCAAACAATTTTTTTTTTATTAGAAATATGAAAAAACCGCATTTTCTTTTTGTTGCCCGACCCGGGAATCGAACCCGGAACCTCATGCAGTCAAGTCATGAGGTCCCGCCTCATGATGTCAAGCTCAACACTTGGACCGCTAGACCACAAAGGCATTTTTAAATATATAGATGTAAAATGATAATAAGAATAGGTTTACCTAATAAAAAATTTTGAGGTACTCAAAAAAACATGCTGTCAAACTCGAACCTGCTCTTTGTTGTTGAAAATTATTATATTTGTGTGAGAAAGCCCCTCCCACTGCGCTAGCCTCAAAGGTTTCAATCTCAAACCATAATGTGTTCGCGGCTGGGATTGATCTCCCCTAATGATAGGTCCTGACTTCGTTCCCGTTATAAGTAACCTATACTTAATGAAGTAATGTTCTAAAGTAAATTGAACATATAAAATCAAAGTGGCTTCACGACCATATAGCCGAATATAGGCAGAGGCGCAACCAGGGACACCCACGACTAGCCGAAGACACTAAGTCCAGCAATGTGGTAGGTGTCTAGCCTATCGCCAACCGCCAATACACTATCCAATCTCGAGCAACGTTATTTGTTTAAAATGAAAATATTAACCCTTGACCTCAAGAATTCAAGTACGCCGAACCGCTAGACCACAGAGGCGATCTCAATGAAGTTAAGTTCTAAAGTAAATTGAACATCTAAAATCAAAACCAATGTTTGTTTGTAATGGAATCGGAATATGACGACCCCATCGCTTGCTGATGGTTCAGGATTAGGTATTCGTCAGTGCAATCTATGCAGCAGCTTTTTGTGCAAACCTGCTGGCTACCTTACCCTTTCAACCGGATCAATTATGTATACTCATAACCAATAAATAACGTATGCCCTCCTAGTAGTACGTGGCCTGGTAAGATTACCTACTTTTTCATGTGTTAAGGTAGCGAACAAGAAAGAAAGAAAGTAAGAAAGAAGAAAGAAAGAAATTTATTTATTTGCGGGATATGTGTGTTTAAAAGTTGTTACGGAATACTTATTCGTACCAACATATTCTACCACATTGTAGTGTGCAAATATCTAACTTAATTAAATATGTTTTAGTTTTATTTTTGTTATTTATATATTTTTACACATAAATTCGTTAAAATATATTTTAAGGCTAGCACTTATTAATTTAAGCAAAAATTATATCGATCGAGTTTTACCCTATCTACCATACACAAACACACGAAGTACTGTTGGTAAGGGATAGCTGTGGCCTATAGACAACAAAAATGTTATAGTTGCTGTTTTGTGGCGAGGTGTTAAATGTGCAAGCGTACAGACTACCCTACCTTCCGGACCGGAATATGATTTATTCATTATGACGGCAGGAAGGAATGGACGAGTAAAGTAGTAAGTAAGAGCGGCACTCAACCACCAGTTGTCTTGTTGGTAATGACCACTTTAAAAAATATATTTTGGACTATCATCTCATATATAAAATTCTTGTGTCACAATGTTAGTTTCTGTACTTCTCCGAAACGGCTCTACCGATTTTGACCAAGTTTTATGTTTATATTCAGTAGGTCTGAGAATCGGTTACTATCTATTTGTAGCCGATTCCTAACTGATACAGGTGAATCAACCCATTTTTTTATAGAAAACTAGCTGCGCCCCGCGGTTTCACCCGCGTAAGTCTCAATCCCGCGGGAACTCCGGGATAAAAAGTAGCCTATATGTTATTCTGGGTCTTCAGCTACCTACATACCAAATTTCATAGTAATCGGCTTTGTAGTTTTTGCGTGAAAGAGTAACAAACATCCATACATCCATACATACAAACTTTCGCATTTATAATATTAATAGGATGATAATTTAGAGAAATTTGATAGAAAAATCACATTAAACAAAATAGCAGAACAACGTCTGCTGGGTCGGCTGGGTGGGTCCAGGATTTTTAGGCAATCCATATCTATCATAATCATATCAGAAAGTCGTGTTATTTACAATTTTTATAACTCAAGAACAGCTGAACCGGTTTTGCTGAAAATTAACGAACTTATAATCAGGAGACGGACGTAGGATATTTTATGCAGGTTGACTGCGAGGAAACTATGAAAAACAATATTTTACTTTTGTCTATACAAACTGAACAGGTGGAATGAAGCTCGTCGGAATATCTCTAGTTTAATATGATTTCTAAAGTACTAAATTTATTACAGATTATCTTATATATAAAAATGAATCGCTAAATGTGTTGATAAGCGCATAAATTTCGAACGGCTGGACCGATTTGGCTAATCCTTTTTTTATTGTGTTAGTTATAATCAGGAGAAGGTTCTTACGAAAAGAAAAACCGGGAAAGTTGCAGGGAAAATGGGAAAACCAACATTTTAATTTTTTCCCATACAAACTGAACGGGTGGAACGAAGTTCGCCGGAGCAGCTAGTCTATAATATAAAAATGAATCGCTAAATGTGTTGGTAAGCACATATGTTCCGAACGAAAGAACCGATTTGGATAATTCTTTTTTTATTGTGTAAGTTATTATTAGGAGAAGGTTTTTATGAAGAGAAAAACCGGGAAAGTTGCAAGGAAAATGGGAAAAATAATACTTCATTATTTCCCATACTGAACGGGTAGAACGAAGTTCGCCGGGGCAGCTAGTGTTTAATAAAAAATAGTTTTTATGTTTCATTCTATTATCAGTTCGGTGTAGGTTGATGTACGTTCGGATCTTCTACGATAATTTTTTCTCATGCTTTTCTAGTTGTCTACAAACAGATCCAAGCCACTATGTCTTATCCCAAATGCATATTAACGAATTACCAGATAAGTAATAACAAACAACGTTGAGAAAAATTTAAAGAAACGCATTTAATTTGGTAAAACCTTTCTCCTGAGTTAATGAGTTGTTTCATATGTTGGTTAACGGTGAAAAGGTGTTCTGGGTTAAGTGAAAGTTGGTTATGTGGAGCGGGAAGATATGACTGATCTGATTATTCACCCAAAAGCTTCTGCATCTTCACATGAGTGGTGATGATTTACTTTGTACTCCTACATAACCAAGCCTATCGCCAATCGGGCAATTTTCCAATTCATATCAACGTTTCTTTTTTGATAAAGTATCTTCTCGCCCATATTCTCGAAGCGGTAGGCAGAGGCGCAAGCAAGGCACCCACGACTAGCCAAAGATACAATAGGTCGCTAGATAGGCTTTATCGCAAACCGGGCACTTATCTAATCCCGGGCTTATATAAACTATACTTATTTATTGTTTTTGAATATATAATTGAATATATAATTTATATTAAATATATAATTATTGAATATATAATTGTTTATTGAATACATAATTGAAAATTGAAAATACATATTTTATCCCGATAGATTTTATCCCGAAAATACATATTTTCAATTTTTTCTGCTGGGATCGAACCCGGGACCTCGAGAAATCAAATCCGATGCCGGACCGCTAGACTACAGAGGCGATAAATCGAAAAAATACGTTTTTAGTTGCCCGACTCAGGATAAAAAGTCGAATACGCCATCATCTGAACACTAGATCACAGACGCGGTTTATCATTAAATGCTTATGGCTGCTTTATAGGCTTGGTCAAATAAAAAGGTTTGCGGAGGATACCACATTCTTAGAATAAGTAATAGAACCAACTAGGGATGTAATTGAGCTTCGACTATTACTCGGATAAGTCGGATTTTTGCGTTTGTTATTTAACGGCCAATGTTAGTAATGTATCTCTAAAGATGGATTTCAAGCAATCTAGACAGCTGGTTATCCGCCTGCTTATCCTATACCTAGTTGCCATATTTATCCTGTCCACAACCATTGGTGAGCGATAACATGAAAATGGATCAAAATATCTATCTTAGACGGCAAGTTTTGGATTAGGATTGATTATTAATATTAGCCGTAAGCAAGGCACATAGCGAAGGTGGCAGATTTACATTTATAATAGTAGATTTTTTTTGGAAATTCTAAAATAATTTTCAGAAAAAAAAGCATCTTCACACCCATATCCCCGAAGGGGTAGGCAGAGGCACAACCAGGGCACCCGCGACTTTGAGAGGACACTAAGTCCCACAATTTTCAAAAAAAAGGGGAAATTACCGCTTTCCATTAGCTTAGGAGGTGAACAATAATTAACGGAATCTCCTGAATATTCCGGGGGGTTTAGGAACTCCATGAATTCTGAATGGTTCATAGACGTTGCCTCGGCAATTGCGTGAAAGTAATAACTGGTAAGTACTACTTTTGAACTAAATCAACTTGTATTAATTTTCCAATTAAGTAGTTGGAAACATGGTAGGTAGTTTATATTTCCACTGCCTGCCCGGTATTAGACCATAAACATATCTCTTTTGTCACCAAATCTAACACTGCCTCCGATTGCTGTTCCGGATTCGATAAATAAAATTTAAAAACTCCGCGTCCGACTCAGGTTCGGATAAAACTACCTTTGTCACATCCCTAGTACTACAACAAAACGCTTGTTTTAATAAAGCTACGCAAGGAAGCAAAATTGGAACTTGAGGGTTTTTTTATACGTTCCTCTAACAAAGCTCATACTTTGATCTTTCTTTTATTCTTTATGGGAGGGATACCCATTTTCCTACTTCTAGTCTATATCTATTTGTTTATTTATTTATTATCTATTTTTTGAGGAAAATGAATTTCAGCACAGACTATGCTATTCTCTTGTAGTACAATTTTCTTACTTCTATATTTTGCTTGCTGACCCGGCAAACCATATAAATTATTTCCAGGAAAAAATGGTTAGGCTGTACAACTCTTATCACTTAGGGGCTTGAAAAATAGATTTTGGCCGATTTTCAGACCCACTCAATATGCTCACAAAATTTGATGAGAATCGGTCAAGCCCTTGCGGAGGAATACGGGAACGAACATTATGACACGAGAATCTATTCATAAAAAAGAAACTGGTGTTGGTTACACTATTTATAACTCAAGAACGGCTGAACCGATTAGTCTGAAAATTGGTGGGGAGGTAGCTTAGAACTGGGAGAAGGGCAAAGAATACTTTTTATCCTGTTAAATTGCGAGGAAACTGGGAAAAACCACATTTCAATTTTTCTCATTCAAACTGAATGGGCAGATCGTGGTTTGCGGGTACAGCTAGTTTTATATATTACTTGCTGCCCGCCCCGGTTTCGCATGGGCATAAAATATACATAAAAACCTTCTTCTTTAAACACTTTATCTAGTAAAAAACTGCATCGAAATCCGTTGCGTATTTTGAAAGATTTAGGCAAGAGACATATGGACAGAAAACGAGTCTTTTTTTTATACTAAGTAGTATTATGATTACTTAAGAACGTAATGGTTGGACTACTGTCGCGGTCAGTACAGTGATTACTTCTCGTTACCATAATGCCCTAATCTCCAAACAGAGTAGGTAGTTAATTTAACTAATCAGTTAAAATAGAAACCACATACAAACCATTGTTATGTTAGAAAGTACAGATTACATTAGACACGAAATTTCTCTGTATTTGTTTCTGAAAACAATGACACTACGTAGAAAAGTGAACCACCTGCTTAGAAATTTAACAAATTTTAAACTATAACCATAGCATCATCATAAAATATTAAATGAGTTTATTGAAAGTATGTAGTTTCCCCGTGTTGGTCTGGGCTGTTCTGTAGAATAGACCATCTGCCTTCGTGACAGGCAGCTCGTAAAAGACGAGCATAGGCATACAGTCACTAACACCGTGACCTCTGACAAGGTGGTAGAGTTTCGCAGCGTCGCTCGCCCGCATTGGTGCTGCTGCCTTCCCTATTCCTGCTGCTAACGTCAATGCTTGCCGTTGACGTATTCCGGTTCGGAGGATAAGGTAGCCGGTAAACTTACTTTTGCTGGAGGTCTAAGATCCCGGCCTCAGGTTGGCAACGCACCAGCGACTGCGATTTGGTCAGCGTAGAAAAGTTGCGATTTCCATACAAACTTTAAAACCCTATTAAAACCTTTCGGGAGTTGAATTATGAAAATAAAATAACCTACGTTTGAATACAAATTTTTATCTATAGCACATAATAGTAAGAATTTGGTCAAAATCGTTTTAGCGGTTTAGCCGTGAAAGGCCAACAGCCAGCTTTCGCATTTATTATATTAGTATTAAAATGGAAATATTAGTATTGGTTTCTAAGCGCTTCTGTAATTCTTAGTTTTGAAAAGTTTTTTTTTTTTGATTTTAAAAAGATTTTGAATGAAATGAAAAAGATTTTGCAAAGATTTCAGCAATAATCGTGTCAAAGGTACTTAGTATTTTCTCGCCCATATCCCCGAAAGGGTAGGCAGAAGTAAAACTAGAACACCCACGAGTCTCGACTAGCCAAAGACAAATAGACAAAGGTATTTCTGAATTATAGCATGTTTATTAGAGTTTAAGTTATAAGTTCTTAATTAGAATTTTGTCTTCTTGTTTTTATGTGTAAATTTTGGATAGATTTTGATAATCCTTTTTCACAAGGTGGTCCATTTTTCAAAGATGATCTCATATAAATTAAGAATAATTAAGTGGTGTTTGAATTATTTCTATTAATTTTAGTTACTATGACGAAATAGTATTAAAATTTATTTAAGTTTTTGCAGCGCATCAAGCGTTTAAGTAATTCGTATCACATTGCACAATTCTTTAAATAGTTAATTAATTAATACAAAGATACCGTTTTTAATTAAATTCCAATTATTGTACAGTTTTAAAAACTTTAATTAAAATTTAATTGCAATTAATGTAAATAAACGATTTGTGTAAATTTAAAACTATTTGCAATTTATTAACTGGAAGAATGTGTTAGTACGATTAAATGTTTTGTGGTAACTTCTAAATTGGTAGATTTTAGAATAATATAAAAACGTATTTTCACGCCCATATCCCCGAAGAGGTAGGCAGCAACCACGACACGAAGACAGTAAATGCTACAACGTGATTGGTGGCAAACCTATCGCCAACCGGACACATATCCAATCCCAAGCAACATTTTTTTAAACAAACAACAACAAAAAAAAAACATCTATTTCTAAAATTTTATTATAAAATTTACGTTGCCCGTTATTAGGTAGGCTTGCCACCTATGACATTGTGTGATTTAGTGTATTCGGCTAGTTGTGGGTGCCCTGGTTGTGAATCTCCCTACGCTTTCGGGAAAAATGGGCGTGAAGATACTTTCTCGTATGTACACATTTAGTAAATACCTAGACCTGAAAATACAGACAAATGTTCATCACACAAACGCCCCCTGCCTTTGCCCCGTCGAAAATCGAACAAGAGCCTAGCGGTTTATCTTTGGAGTTAGCAGTGCACTCTATCCCCTCGGCCAACGAGGCGAAAAATAGGTAAGGCTTATTTTATTTTTAAGCGACTCCAAAAACATGGGAAGGCTTTGCGTTGAATGTATGCATTATTAAGTGTAACTCAATAACTACTAGTAGGGTGTCGATTTATATTCGGACCAGTTCGGAACCAATAGCTATCTTTCGCAAAAAGAATGATAAAATCGGGACGTGGTACGATATTAAATCATTGGAGTCGGTTTTCGCAGTTTTGCTGTCCTTAATTATATACTGTAGGTATATCTATACTAATATTATAAAGAGGAAAGGTTTGATTTTTTTGTTTGTTTGTTTGAAATGAATAGGCTCCGAAACTACTGGAACGATTTTAAAATTTTTTTCACCTTTAGAATGCTACATTATCCCTAAATGACACAGGATTTGTTTCATCAAAATCGGTGTAGTAGAAGCCAAGTTACGAAGACAAAGCTGCGTGAAACTGCTAGTATTTTGTAACTGCAATTGATCTTACACCCTAAATAAATAATTTGTTGCCAACCAGTTGCCGCGTTTAGATATTCAATTAGACTAAACTTTGTAAGGACGTTACAAGGCTAAGTGACGTCATGTGTTAGATAATTATTAATACTGAGCACGATGCGACAATAAATATATACCGTGTGAGTTATTACTCCATCTTATAAAATACTAGATGCTCCGGCAAACTTCGTTCCACTCATTCAGATTGTATAGGAAAAATTAGAATGTTTTTCCTAAATTCCTAACCGTTGAACAGAATAAAAAGTGTACTATGTCCGTCTCCTGGTTCTGAGCTATCTTCCAATCAATTTTCAATATTCGGTTCAGCCGTTCTTGAGTTATAAATAATGTAACTAGCTCGACTTTATATACAGAGATGATATAAAGTGTTCAACAAGATACCCTACCATTGTGGCTTTGTTGGTGATGATCGGACGGAGGACATTTTTTTACAACATTGGAAGGCAAACAAGCAGACGGATTTCCTGGTGGTAAGAAATTCCCGCCGCCTAGAGACACCAAAGGCGGTAATGGTGCGTTGCCAACCAGAGGCCGGGATGTTAGGCCTCGAGCAAAAGTAAGTTTACCGGCTACCTTACCCTCCGAACCGGAACCAACGTACCAATCTGAATGAGTCGCTGCGAAACTCTACTACCTAGTCAGATGTCACGGTGTTAGTGACGGCAAGCCTATGCTCGCTTTTTACGAGCTGCCCGGCAGAAAGGCAGATGATCTATTCTGCAAAGGAGCCCGGATCAACACGGGGGCAAACCTTTGACAGCTTCTCATGAACCAGGCAAACGGACGGAGGATATGGACGGCAGATAGTTCATTCTACACTAAGGACCCGGACTTACAGGGGGAAAACATATTTTTAAACAACCCTCGGCAAAACCTACACGTCAGAAATCCGTCTGCTTGTTTGCCTTCCAATGTCATAAAAAAAATAAAAAAAAAACAAAAATCTGCATCGAAATCGGTCCATCCACTCAAAGTGCCGCAGTCACACTCACACACAGACGTCAAACTTACAACACTCTCCGTCGAGGTCAAAAAAAATACTCACTGGCGACGCCATTGGCGCTGATGAGGGCTGGCGGCGCGGGCGGCGGCGCGCTGCGCGTGCGCATGAACTTCTTCATGACGCGCACTGTCCCGCCCGCTGCCGCATCTCTCTCACCCTTCTATCCTATAAAGATAAGAGCAGGATAAGAATATATTTCGTCATCAAGACAACTGCAACAATCCCCCGTGTTGGTCCG
>NJDD01003429.1:24443-44136 GCA_002245505.1 Calephelis nemesis
CTCTCGGGTCTAGCGGACTGCGTTGGACTTGACTTCTTGAGGTCCCGGATTCAATCCCTGGGTCGGGTAACAAAATCAGAAATGTAGTTTTCCAATTTTCTAATAAGAACAACGTTGCTCTGGATTGGATATGTCTGGTTGGCGATAAACTCTCCTACCACATTGTGAAACTTAAGTGTCTTCGGCTAGTCGTGGGTGCCCAATTTGTGCTTTTGCCTATCTCTTCGGGAATATAGGCGTGAAGATATTTTTTTTATCTCGATGGCATCCTCGTTGATGACAATATTGTCCTATCGTGTTTGTATTAATTTGATTTCTTGTTTAAATCTTATAATATATGTTCTATACTTATATTAATTATACATACTGATAATAAATTAAATGTTAATTTGTTGTAGTTGTTTTTTGATTGTAGTAAGTACTGTTCAGATAGTTCCAACTTTTTTCAAGTCATAAGTTTTGTAGTTTAGAAATACAGACATAACAACACTCGGTACCTATATAGAGACAAAATAACTTGAGATCCGGAGTATAAAGAAACAAACGAACGGACCGGTATATTTTCACGGACAGGGGCAGAGACGTGTTCGTCGAGTGAGCTAGTATAATACTATCATTAATAAGGCGTATTTTTTAAGTAATGTGTAATATAAAACTAATCTTGCATCCTTGACACCAACTAGTTTTTTTGCAATTTTATCGTTGATATCTGAAAAATTTGGCCGTCAAATTTTTGCACATTTTAATCAATGAAAAAGAAAGGTTTAGAATTTTAAAGTTAACTCCATTTCAATTGTATTGTGGTCCCCGAGGGGTGTTTTAGGTAAAAAAACTCAACAACATAATTTTAATTATATTTCGTGCGTTCTAGCGTACTTGCGCTTGTGTGTGTGTGTTTGCGCTTGAGCGTATAAGTGTGTGTGCGCACGATGCAGGAAGTATGAGGGATGCAGATTTTTGTTTGAAAGCTGACATGATTTAGATCGTTCTTGGCTGCATTATAAATAGGTTTTGTCAAAGGTTATCGAAAATTTTAATTTTATGATTAATTTAATAAATAATAACGCTAGCAAAGCCGTAGGTAGTAACAAGTGATTAAACATAACTGAAATAACACACCTACTATAATAATAATTGATATCACCGACGTTATTGAATATTGTAATTGAATTACTCCCATAGTTGAGCAAGTTTGTAGTCTCCAAGGTAAATATCTAAGCTATTATAAAATATTTGAATGATATCAACACCTAACTTGTGTTTGGCTAGATATTTACACGCGACTTCGTCAGCGTAGAATATATTGTGATACAAACTTTCATCCCATATTACAATCCTTTAGTTCATATTAGGGTTCATTTTTGAAAAAAAATTGCCTATATTTAAGTTCGGGTCTTTATCCATGTGATTGTTTGCATTTTAATGTCATAAAAATCTTAACAAAAGAGTGGCAAAAATATTTTGACAGTGTGCTACAAACTTTTATGCCCTATTATAGTTCTTTAAGGGTTGATTTTTGGAAAAATCAGGGTCTATGTTAGTGTTGGAGAAAGAGAATGAGAAAAATGTTTGTACAACATATCATTACCACTTTTAGTCTATAAAGACGACGAACCTATATCTGCATTTTCATTACACATACATATCTTCAGTTAGTCCCTTACGGGGTAAGCACTAGTCAGAGAGTATCGAGTACCAAATCTTAGAACTTTCAGGATCCTCCACATTCATTACCTTTTTAATGTCAACTTAGGTCTCCACGGGTACATACATCCATCCATATTCGTCATGTATATGTGCTTTGTCAATCTTTCATCTCAGATGTAGAATAAGCCTTTATTTTGCTAATTCCGCGTAAGCAGTATAACTGTTGTGGGGGCTGGAGAGTACCTAGTCCTCCAACTGACGCAGAATGTGACAAGGCTAACTAATGTTACCACTGTCCACCTCCGCGACTAGGAATATAAAGGCCTATTTTACATCTGTTATTATGTTTGAATTTAATGAATGATTCAATAAAATAGTAAAAAAATGTTTCATCTGCCATTCTTTCCACAACCAAACCAGGGGAGTATGCATTTCCTCATTTTAACTACAACACTTTCATTCAAACCCACTCTTTCTTACAACTCACTATTACCAATGCGGTCAGCGAGCGTTACACCACAGACTTTTCGGAGCACTTTCAATTCGACCGCATTATAAAACCATGACAAAAGAAGAAGAGAAATGACAAGACGGCTTTTCAAGCCAATGCGGCCTAATGATTCGGTTAGGTATTATCCGAAGGTGTTTTAAAGAATCTTTGAAACTAGTGCGTTTCTATAACATGGGTAATGAATGTGCATGAAGTGAGGCCGGTCTGAAGAAATCGTAACACTTGGCATTAGACAGAGTCTAAGGACTTAGCGATAAGACATGTAGGTAAGTCTTCGTGTTTATCCAGATCCTCTGAGTTAAATAGATCACCTGCCTCTCTGCCAGGTAGCTCGAAAGAGGCAAGCACAGGTTAAAATATAAATCATTACCAACAAAACAACTGGTAGTAAAGTTCTGTGTAGCTTGCCCGAGGATTCACCGCTTTACCTATTCCTAACGCCATAATGACTGTCAAGTTTCGGCCCGGAGGGTACCCTACCCGTACCGTACCGTCCGGTAAACTTGCACAATTAGCCTTGCACCCCGACCTACAACATCTATGGTGTCAACAGGCCTCGGTTGTCTCTTATCATCAAGATAGCCGTATCTTTGTCCGCTGATCTCTCACAGTAAAAAACTTCTGTACCTATTTGTGTCTAAAATCACAAGCCAGGTTCCAGGCATCCTGATTATTTTGGAATAAATATTGCAAGGAAAAAAAAGCAGACAGACTTAGAGCTAAAGGTGTAATAGTGCGTTGCCAACCTAAGACCGGGATGTTCGGCCTCGAACAAAAAGCAAGTTTACTGGCTACCTTACCCTCCGAACTGGAACACGTCAACCGCAAGCACTGACGTCATGGCGGCGGTGGTACGAATTCGGATGAGTCGCTGCGAAACTCTACCACCAAGTAATTATAATTTTAGACAAGCCCCATCACCTAATATTCGTACCGCTTCGTACGGAATGTGTATGCCTCGTTTCGTAACGTGATATGAATCGCATAATAATGGCCAGTGCATGCGGTAATGCTTTTATAATTATCTATCGGATAAAAACTATAGCAACTCAAGAAAATCCACTGATTGCTTGCGCAATAAAATGTTTTCTAAATGCTTTCGAGGAGACCGTTTTGTGGGAACGTATCTAAAATTAGTTTATCATTTACTAGCAGCTCGTCCCAGCTTCGCACGGGTGGACAAACTTCTATTGTTACCCTACCTACTAAATGCGAAAGATTGTATGTTTGTTTGTCACCCCTTCACGCAAAAATTGCTGAACCGATTTTAATGAAATTTGTCAAACACTTAGATTAACAGTTAACACATAAGATAGTTTTTATCCTGAAAAAACATTCCTGTGGGAACATTAACCACGCGAGCTACGCGGCCAACAGCTAGTTATATAAACATTCCTCTTGAATTACTCTATCTATTAAATAAACCGCATCTAAATCTATTGCATAGTGTAAAAGTCTAAGCATATAAAGAGACAGACAGCGGAAAGCGACTTTGTTTAATACTAGTGATCAGTGTGCAATGTTAGTGGTCTTAAATTGGCGATGATGAGTGATGAAGGTCTCGAGTTCGCTTTTCGGGTACTTAGTATCTCGTTTTTCAAATTTCTTATAAAAACAACGTTGCCCGGGCTTGGATATGTGCCCGCTTGATGATATATCTACCCACCTATCACATTGTTGGTGTTAGTAACATTGAATAATCGTGGGCCCGCCCCCGTGGGTGGGTTTATTATACTCACTTTACGAAAAATGACGGACTTATGTGAATACATTTTTTTTGTATGAAGTTGTTTTAACTGACCTGAAAGAGGGAGGAGGTTCTGAGTTCAACGTTATTTTTTTAAAACGATTTATTCATTAATTACAACTTTTTAAAAAAAAAACTATGTTTATGTCCTTTTCTATATTTTTTTTGTATTTATGTTTAAGCATATCATGTACATTAGCTTTTTTCTTCGGGGATGCAAGCATTAAGATAAGTCCTAATCTTTGCAATCATACTTTTGTCACTTATACATAGAAAGTAAATATAACTTATCGAACTAATTTTAGTTAATTGAACTCAAAGTATTAAAATTACTTAGATTAGTACATTTTCGATTCGACTAGGCTGTTCAAAATTTGTTATTAAACAAAGTCTTTCGAATTAAGGCTCGCATTATCTAAGCCAGCGGTCGGCAACCTTTTCACAGCAAGGCTCACAAGACGGCAAAATAAACTAAAGCAATCATGTTTTCATACATCAATCATCATTTTCATACAAAGCAATCATGGATCTTGGTGACAAAAATACACAAGATTAACATTAAAATGTTTTATAAGACTATTTGTTTCCAAAACACGATTCACTTCACTTTGCTTGATAAAAAAAATCAAGAAGTTAACCGGTTTTTAAAAGTAAAACCCAACTATCTACTTCAAATATGAAAATATCGACACCAGATTTATAGATAAATATTATACCTAAAAGATAATGGTTTCAGTTTTTATACTTTTTTCAAATTACTTTTATGGTGTCAAAAATAGTGATTTGTCGCTTAAGACGTTTACTTTAGAGCGCAATATTTCATAGTAATCATGGAACGGGGGAGTGCGGCGATTGGCTCTTCTGGAGCCTTAACGGGCTGCAAGTAAGACGTCGGCGGGCCGCGGGTTGCCGACCACTAATCCAAGCAGATGGATTTCCTGATAGTAGACGCGTCACCCCTGTACACCGAAAATGTTAGTGGTCATCTTTTCTCTATTTTCGTTTGTCCAACCATTTTCCTAACATCCTATATAATAGTAGGTAAGTGTGGATTTGTAGACGTCTAGTTCACACGACCGTCCTCAATACGACGCCATTGTGCGGAGAGCCTTACAAATTCTAAAGACAATGGTGTCTGTCCTTCAAAGCGCTTCACACTCGGAAGTCCGACGCTATTGTTATATGTTTGCTTGTCAGTTTGTGTGTAACTTAAACACAGAATCCGACTACAATTTCCTTCGCATTTAGAGATCAGAGAGATTAGTAAGAGAATCAAAATCAACTTGACTTCAAGTGCTTTCCCAAAGCAAATTCACGCAACACAAGTTTTAACAAAAAATATATTTTTATTATATCACAGTGCCTATAATAACTTATTATTAATATATATTGTAATAAATATAAAAGGAGTAATTATTACAATCTACGTAATTAAATACATCCTATTAATATTATAAATTCGAAAGTTTGTCTGTTACTCCTTCACACATAAACTGCTGAACCGATTTTTATGAAATTTGGTAAATACATAGAGAGTAACTTGGATTAACACATAGGATGGTGTTTATCCCGAAATAATGTTTTCGTGGAACCAAGCAGACAACAGCTAGTTTGTTACAAAGACTAAAATATTTGTAAATCACAATGTGGTAGAATATTACAATGCTTAGATAATTTCGTAACATCATTTAACACACATGTTTGTTTTTATAGCAGAAGGCAGCGAGTAAGCACACGACACTTTGATGGTAAGAAATAACCACAGCCTATAGACACAATAGATGTTGTAGGTGAGTCGATGTCCTGTGGCCGGCGTGTTAGGCCAATTCTATAAGTATTCCGGTACCCTACCTACCTAGTTATTATGACGGCAGGTAAGTAAGGCAGTAAGTAATCTTTGACTAATCGGGATCGTCGTGATTAGTAATCTAGGTACATAAAAATTTATGAATTTAGAACAATATACTTTTCGTCCTTATTTAAGCTAAACTCTTGTACTTTTACACTATACACTATATTTAACACTTTGTTATACTTTAGCTAACTGGTTTCATTTTTCACTTCATCATCAGGGCTCCATAACCAAAGATAAAAATAAAAAAACAGTAGCAGTCGTGGGACTGCCGATAGAAGTGAAAACGGAACTATTAAGTTGAGAGTAGTTAAAACTGTATGCAAAAACTATATGATTTTTTTAATGTTTTATTTATTAGTTACATATGATGGGTTAAACAAATCATGAACAAAATATAAATACTAAGTGGTTGAAAAAATAATTAATATACAATTATCTTGTCAATCAGAAATAGTCGATGTATTAGTGTATACGTGTACACAGGCTACTGCGCGTGCGCTAGTTTGGCTCTCCATAGCTATAGATATACTATTATCATTAGCATGTCGGTGAAGCGAACCGAGGATTTTACCCTCTACCAAAACGCTCAACGCGCCTAAAGAAGTTTTCACTTCAAAAAGGTGTGTGTGCGATTCACACACGATAGAAGTGAAACTTCAGTAAATCGACAAAATAATGAGATGAATATATATTTGTGTCTCTTACCTGTCGTTTCTCCGTTGCACCCGTTTTTTTATCACAACGATTTTAAAGAAGTTTCATTTCAATAAGTCTGTTTCATTGTAATGTTATTTTTTTATTGTAATGTTCAGTATTTGGTTGTAAATTACCGATGTTTACCACAAGTTTTTTTTTACTTTTCTATGTGGGTTATAAATATTAGCACACCACTATGAGGTAATATGTTGGTACAGTTAGATATGTGGTAACAACTTAGCAAATACTTATATTCCGCAAATAGGTAAGTAAATTATTTAAACATATTTAGGTAGGTAGTAGGTACTACACGTTACATTTTGTTTCAAGTCAATACCTATTAATTTCTGCTTCTATTATAGGTATAAAGTTATTTTAATAAAAAATTGTGTGTGTACTTATGTACACGCGTTAGAAGTTATACTTCTTCGGCATAATAAGATAAAAATCTTTTTAAAAATTGTATCTTTTGCCTTATTTTACATTTGTAGACAAAATGACACTAATCATAGAAAAAAGGTATTTAATACGTCAAAAGTTTTATTATAATTCATTATTAAGTTAAATAAAGTTTATTTAATATTTAATAAAAATATCACAAAAAATATTTCTACATAATTAAAAAACTAAAATGTTATCTATAGCTAACTTCATCATGTCGGTTTTTCGTGACGGTGTGCGCGCGCATCGTAAAAATTTACCCTCATCATTTTTTCCTAACGCGCCAAAAGAAGTATAACTTCAAAAAATAAAGGGCAGAGAAACGCTGGTTCAGTCAAGTAAAAAATTGACAATGTAGATAGCTATACAATGCGAATGTGGATGGATGCAGGTACCCGTGGAGACCTAGGTTGACATTCCACGATCAGATCGCTCGGATATTATCGGAGGGTAGTGTCAAGAGTCTCCAAAACCGGAGTGTTTGTATAAAAAGGGAAATGTGAAGGATAACAGAAAGGTTCGTCAAAATCGTAAAGTTTTGCACTCGATACTCTGTGCCTACCCCGTAAGGGTCTTGGTGTGAAGATATGTATATTATGTTAGAGCAGAGAAAGTAGTTGAGGTTTTGCCTACTGAAAACCTGATTAAAATTTGTTCATTAGTTATGTGATGTATCTAGTAGGTAACAAAACAATTCAAGAATCAATCAGTCAAAAACCTAGTCCAAAAAACATATAAATACCTACATAGTGTACTTATGTATACTACTTACCTACGATATAATAATGTTATTGACCATTTATTTATTTATAATTCTTGTCTTTGCAGTGTCATATTAGAAATTTTATTAAGTAATGTAATCAAAATTAGTAAATATTTCATCAAAATCGGTCAAGCAAAATGTAAGGTAGTTACCTACCTAATATTAGATTGAAAGAGTCACGGGCGTAGCCTAAGTCAAACCGTTAAGTAATAATAGCTGCTTTTGAAAGCATTAATTAATTATTAACATTTTAAAGTAATTAGATATTATTTCGTGAATTTATATTAAAATTGAATTAGGTCAATTTATGTAGGTATCGTATTTTTATTTTAGCACTTGACCTGTGCTTAGAGTAATATTCTATAAATTTTAAAGAAAGAAAAACCCCGGGTTAGAAAGGAATTAAAAATTTCGCCACGGGACTCGAATCCTCAGTAGCTCAATTGGTTAGAGCATTCGTCGGCTTGAGACGAAAGGTTACGGGTTCAAATCCTGTCTGGGGCGAAATTTTTTCTTTCTTTAAAATTTATAGAATTATGTAGGTATTTTATTAAAACAAAGTATTGACAGTATTACGACATTCTCCATGTGTTGGTTCGAGTTTCCTATGTTAAATAGGACCATCATTCATTTTTTTATCATCATCAGCAGCTTTAGCAAGACTAAATTGGAATGGCTCATTATCAGCAAGATCACTACTGGTATTGGGTACTAGGTAATCCGGGTAAGGATCCACTGCTTTGCCTATTCCTACCGCCTTATTGACTTGTTCCGCACAAAGTCACTATCATGTTCCGGTCCGGAGAATAGTGTAGCCTGTAGACTTGCACAAGACATAGGTACCCTAGCCACAGGACAGAGACGCACCTATAACATCTAAGGTGTCTGTATGACTGTCTTGTCTGTTACCATCAGCAAAACCATGCTCTAGTTATTCATTTGAAAAATGGAAACTATAAATTACAATTGTCCGCGTACTTAAGTGGTTTACCTCTCCCACGGGAACGCTTTTAGATATCAGGATAAAGAGTAGCCCATCTTCAAGGGCTATTAAAAGTCTATTCAAAAATCTTTATAATAAAAATATTTTCTCGTGTTGAAAAGTGTCTCCTTTACTTTATAAAGCAGACTCCCTATCTCTGCCTACTTTTCACAGGGTTTGTTTTCCACTAACAATGTGACCAAGTCTAAGCGAAAGAGTTTTGAGACCACGCACCCGGGTTGGTGGCACTGTTTCACCTTTTCCTGTCGTGTTAACGACAGTATTCGCCACTGTCGTATTCCGGTTTGGATGGGATTCAGGAAACTTATTCACGAATAAACCTAACACCCCAACTAAGTTGGCTACGTACCCTTACAATCTTTGGCATTTATGTACATGACTGTTGTCTAAAAAATATAAAAAATAACACTGTCACTCTGGACGAAAAAGAAAAAACATTTTAATTTAAGAACACCACAATTAAGGGTACTTTACACTTACAATTTTTAAAACTTACAATTATTGTGTGTGGTACAAAATCCAAACTGACACAGTTTCAATCGGTATCACAAACCGGCGCACGCGCATCGAAACAACAAGCCCTCTCACCTGTCAAACGCGAACTGAGGCAATAACAGAGTATGCCATTACCTCAGTAGGGCGATTGACGATTATAATTCATAGCGGTAATAGAATTATTACGATAGCTAGGTTTTTACATACTATTGGTTAACGGCTAATATTAATAACCTATCTAAGATAAGAGATTGCGATCTTTTAGATTAGTAAGGTTACTCTTGAAACTCGATTCAAAATTGGAAATTGGAATCGAGTATGTCAGTTTATGTACTCGGAACACAACGGCGAATTATATTACGGTTGGCGAATTATAAACATAATTTGGTTAATAGTAAGTATTAAATTATTTTATCGGATTCGTTGAATTTATTTGTAAATGTTTTTTTATAACATTGGAAGGCAAACAAGCAGACGGATTTCAAGATGGTAAGAAATTCCCGCCGCCTAAAGACACCAAAGTTAGTAATGGTGCGTTGTAAACCAGAGGCCGGGATGTTAGGCTTCGAGCAAAAGTAAGTTAACCGGCTACCTTACCCTCCGAACCGGAAAACGTCATGACGTTATGGCGGTAGGAATAGGTAAGGCGGTGGTATCAATCCGGGTGAGTCGCTGCGAAAATCTACCACTTAGTAGGATGTCACGTTGTTAGTGACGGTAAGCCTATGCTCGCCTTTTACGAGCTGGCACAGGAAGGCAGGTGGTCTATTCTACAAAGGAGCCCGGACCAACACGGGGATAAATGTTAAAAGTCCGCTAGTTCTGTGTTCAAAAGTACCTAAAATGACATATACGATTCCAATTTCCAATTCGCATGATAGGTATCGAGATTCAAGAGTAGCCCGACATTTGCCGGGTACCCACTGTTATATTTCAATGATTAACGAAAATATCTTAGCAACAAAACTCTAGTAGGCCTATCTCTGGGTTATTTATATTGGCCGTTAGTGATCTAGAGAAATTCTTAATGCTAAAGTGATCAGCTTAAAGAGGTCACTAACAAAAAGACCCACAAGTATTAGAGTGCTGTCCAACAACTTGCTGGGTAGGGATCCGCCATAATGACTGTCACGTTCCGATCTAGAGGGTAGGGTATCCAGTAGACTTGCACCACAGGCCTATCATACTTGCCATCCGTGTCTATAGACCACCGTTGTTTGTTCGTCGTCTCGTCGTCTGCTAGTTCGCTGGCTTATTACATTAAAACATTAGGTTTCCTTCAAATAATTTTTAACTCATAAGCAAAGGCATGCAATTCAAAGTGGAAACTTAAAACAAAGATTTAAAAAAATAACTGGTGGAAAATAATTGTTTTAACTATAAAGTAAAGAAGTTTGCAAATATTCATAGCACAATCATCAAATTTTCCCGCGTCTTGGTCCTAGTCCTCTGTGTGGAATACCCTCTTTCTCCCAGCTTGGCAGCATGTACCAACAAGGCAAAGATAGGTTAAATAGGTCATGGCCAACAATACTAGTTGTAGAATTATGTACAGCAATTTGTCTGGGCAGGTGTGGCATATCCAGTGCCTTACCTACGTCTTCAAAAAGACGGTATTTGGCAGTAGTGCCTTGGTATTTGGCAGTCTTGCTCCTGTCTGATGGTAGACTTGCACATTACACCTAACACCTCGGAACATCAGAACAACATCAGGAAAATCAGTTCGGTTAAAGGACAGGAACGCACCTATAACGTCTATAGTCTAGGTCAGTCTCTTACCATCAGGGTCATTATTATGAGCCGCGCAAAAAATATACAGTAAGAGCGGTTCTTGTTCACCGTCTCGTCCCAGAATAAAACAAAATTCTATGTAATTTTCACTACCTCAGCATAATATCACCTACTTATACCTGGGGTATTGCAATCGATGTTACTAATTGATGTCCGTTAATAATTAATGTTACATTTTTATTTAATTCGTTAGGTATAATACATACGCCTATATCTTATATAAAATTCTCGTGTCACAATGTTCGTTTCTGTACTCCGAAACGGCTTGACCGATTCTCATGAAATTTTGTGAGCATATTGATTAGGTCTGAGAATCGGCCAACATCTATTTATCATACCCCTAAATGATAAGGGTAACTTATCCCAAATTTTTATACAAATAATATACAATAACAAAGATCAGCGTAAAAATATAATGTATAATATATTTATCACTCTTTGATTGACATTCATCATTTATTCCTTGGAATATGAAGTTTTTTTAATTAATTTATAACCAAATAGATGTGAATCTCATTCTAGTCATGACAATATAGTATTACCTTCATCTATTCCTGTCGCCATAACGTCAGCGCTTGCTGTTGACGTGTTCGGAGGACAAGGTCGCCGGTAAACTTATTCTTGCTCATCCCGGACTTAGGTTGGTAGCGCACCATTACCATCTTTGATGTCTCTATGCGACGTGAATTTCTTACCATAAGGAAATCCGTCTGCTTGTTTGCCTTTAAAATCATAAAAACAAATCTTTACTTTTGTTTTTTTCTAAATGCAAAGTTACGAAAATATAAGAATTGGATTTTCTATAAATAAGGATTTTCTCTAATACCATCATTTTTATCTGTACCCTTCGTGTGCTTTAATTGCACTAGTTAGTATATTTATTTTTAGTGGGACTTGGTATCTTCGGCTAGTCGTGGGTGCCTTGGTTGTGCATCTACCTACCTCTTCGGCGATATGGGCGTGAAGATATTTAAAGGATATTGCTAGATTTCTACCAGCGGGCGATGAGGTCATCACACCCGTGACTACTGTCAACCCAAACCCTGTATTCTGGGTTCTGTATTTTTAAAAATAACATTTGATTTATAAATAATACTGCATTGAAGACAAAATATTTATTTGGCTACAATAACATAGCATGTCTATAGGTTTGTCCTACATCTTAAGGCCTCAGTACACATTAGGCAAACATATTGGATTCAGTGGTAATTGTCCATACATTGTAAGTGCTAACAGACCAAGAACTTTTTAAGAATATAAGAACGATAACCTCGTAGAGCTTCCTCAGAGCTTCCTAGAGCGGTGGTATCTTTCACATTGCAATTTCTTGTATTCCGTAGGGTTACTTTTGGAGCTCGATTATATGCCAATTGGAATCGGATATGTTATTTTAGGTACTCTTAAGCACAATACTTGCGGATTATTGACATTTAATTAAAAAAAAGATTGTAATAGATGTAAATAATTGGCCATTCAAGAAGACCCAAAATGACAAATCCGATACTAATTTTCAATATTACATGAATCGAGTGTCAAGAGTAACTCTACTGATATCCTTATTAGCATCGATTGTAAACCTAAGGGAGACCTTTTCTTGTGACAAGAGACACCGTCACTGACATGTTTGCAGTCTCTATGAAAATAAAATTGAGGTAGGCACCACAGCGAACGTTCGGCCAACATCTTACCCCAATGTCTACTGAGACTATTACTGCTTGTTTAACTATATAGACCGTAATCACTATCTAATAGGGATAGCACGAACATCTATCGATAAAGTAATGTCAGTGGGGTGATGGCGTCACAGCCACCAGCACACTGGCAACAACTAAGGTACGACTGCGAAGAGTTGGAAGTCTAAAGTCGAAACATGTGGAAAATTGACAACTGTCATTATCAACATTTTGTATTTACTTATATTTTTGTTGATTCGCATGTTTGGGTGTGAGGACTCGGGATTCATAATGGAGTCCTTTGGCGCACATGTCTTGTGCCACGAGATCGAGCTGTGTTGGTTATTGGTTGGCCTATTGGTTATACAAAATATAACCTATTAATATAATGGGTCGCAAGCTCTGCTAATATATCATAATTTTATATTATATAATAGCAGAGCTCGCGACTTCGTCCCAGTGGAATTTAAAAAAAAATAAAATTTAGTATATAAAAATAAAAGTAGCTAGTGTTATTTCTTATTACATCTACTACCTACAAGTGAAATTATCGTCAACATTGGTCAAGCCGTTTCAGAGATTAGCGGGAACAAACAGATAGACAAAAATTGTAAAACAATTATATTTCGGTATATGCACAGCATATACTTTCACATTCATCTTGTAAAAAGCGATTATTTTAACATCACATACAGCCAGTGCAAATATATTTATTTGTGTAGTTCTTATGTTTCATCAAAATCTGTTAAGTAGGAGCGAAGATATCTTGGAATGAAGAAATGTGTAACTGTCCAGTGACATTAAAAACAACATCATTTTAATAACGATACAGTTCAACGCAAAAATTTACTTATAGTAAAAAAGTATTCTTATTATTTTCTTTCTTATTACAAAAGTCTCAAAGAAGTCATGGTGAAGGTAAAGTTATTAGTTTGTTAACGATAGATGTTCGTGCTATGTCTTTAAATGCCATATTACCTATTTAATTTAAAAGCATTCTCTAATTCACGCGAGAAATACGAAACATAACAAAAATACGTAACATTAAAAAATTATATGAACAAAATCGAAGCATTTTTATACTATGTATTAACCCACGAACGGTCGCCTGCTATGTTCACGCATGATTTAGGGAAAGCTCTTAAACAGTTCATCTATTTTTATATATTATTTTTCTATCTATACAAATATTACACTATGAAATTATAAAAATTAAATATACAAATCAAGAAATTCAGGTAGTCATTACTTAATAGAAAAGGGAATGTATCACAATATTTTAATAAACTACCACGCAATAAAACATTCTGCATATTTACAGTTTC
This sequence comes from Calephelis nemesis, assembly GCA_002245505.1. NCBI lineage: Eukaryota > Metazoa > Arthropoda > Insecta > Lepidoptera > Riodinidae > Calephelis > Calephelis nemesis. The sequence continues at coordinate 38,391 of NJDD01003429.1, forward strand.
GTCTAAATTACCGTGTGCGTTCACACATGCTTGACATCGCATGTGTGAACGCGCAGTTAGGTAATGATGATCCAACTTACGGGTAACTTCAACAACCTATTTAAGAAAAGAGATAGATCTTCTATCGGTAACCAAGCATTACTGTTACTTTCAATAATTATTAAAATATTTTTATTACAGCACTTGCCCTGTGCTTGGATTAAATTTCTATAAATTTTAAAGAAAAAAAATATTCGTCACAGGCAGGATAATAACCTGTAACCTTTCGTCTTAAGTCGACGAATGTTCTAACCATTTGAGCCACTGAGGAGTCAAGTAACGTGGCGAAATTTTTAATTCCTTTTTTACCCGTTAACGCGGGTAGTTATGTCCTTTAGATACACAGTTATTTCTTTAAAATTTATAGAGATTACTAAAATATCTTGGCACCAAAACTAAAGGGCCAATGTTAATAACCTATCTAAGATTAGAGATCGTGTGCTATTTTAGATCAGTTGCCAGGTAGCCGCTGTCATTTTTCATTATCAACAAAAGTATCTTACAAACAAAACTGTAGAAGGCCTATCTTTATTTGTTTTATATGTAGTATATCGTTCTTAAGTCTATCTATAGCTGTATAAAGGTTATCGAAATGGGTCTTTAAAAAATATATCATACCATAGATAGCAGTTACAGCTACTAATAAAAATCCACCATCTATTAACACCCTTCCCCATTGTCATCATAAAAATATCTCTGCAGCCTGCCCTGGTCAGGAATCGAACCCCAGTTTCGTCGGGATCAGGGAAGTTAGGATTGTACGCTAAATCCTCGACAATCCAGGTTTTATGCTTTTATTAATTACATTCCACACAAGTTCAATACACCTGGCATAATGTTAAGGAGTTTTCTAATCTACGAATCAAAAAATATTATTTACTAGTTGTCTGCGCGAACTGCGTTCCATCCGTTTAGTTTGTATGGGAAAAATAAAATGTTATTTTTTCTGGATTTTCCCTTTTCCTTATCTTTTAAACCTTCCCTGGACTTGAATAATTTATTCAAAACCAAATTTAGTTAAATCGGTTCAGCCGTTCTCGAATTTTAGCGAGACTAACGAACAGTAATTGGTTTTAGATTAACAGAAAATATTTATTTATTTTACCATTTCGAAGTCACTCAAAAAGCATCATTACCTTGGTACTTATGACGTCATATTACAGCGCGTTCTGTCATAGACACTATACTATACTGACGGCATTCTGTGATGGCCGGTTTGACAGTACAACATAAACGTGAAAGTCAATTTACTATCGAAAAAAAATCCAATGCGAGCCGAATTTTAAAGTTTACCAATATGGCATCAATAGGTCATTGACTTCTTAAAAAAAAGACTAACTTTTAATAAAAGGAAATTGTTCGTTATACGTAATACAAATGTCAAACCGGCCAACATAGCGTGCCGCGAGTATATATCCTAAGGGGTCAAGAGAAAATAATGGTCGTCTATCTTTCAGGTGTAACACACCGCCAAAAAAACAAATTATTTCTAAAATATTAAACTATTTACAAAAACCATATTGTACAGTTATTGTTAAGGCTACAAATATATAACATTTTACACATTTTATTGCTACATATTAAAATATATAAATGATAATATACAACATAACATATTAAAAAAGGTTATGTTTCATCCACCAATGATGTCATGGAAATAATATATGTAATATCACATACAATAATCATAAGTTTTAGCATTTAATATCATATTTTAATCACTAGCATTATAAATAAACATAGAGTAAACTACTCCGAGGTTTAACCTGGTATTATAGTCTTTATTACAATGTGATACAGACTATAATATCAACTTAATTTACTCCTACGTTAGTCTATGTTTATAAGGCTGTAAGGGTCTAAAGGTTACCGCCATCTATCGCACGAGGCTCGCATTCAATTCCTTACGGTATTTGTGTGTTTTTTTATAAGAGATAGCAAACGAGGTGGAGGCTGACCTGGTGGTAAAATACAGCCATAAGCCTCTAGAGACCGTAGATAATACTGGCATGTTGTCTCATTAACGGTACATGACAGTTGCGAGCCCTTACGCTATGACGCAAAGAATAAATAAGGTGTAGGTGCCAATAAAGCAAAGTTGTAACATTGTTTATAACATCCTTATCACACGTATATTAAGTTTAGTTTAATATTAAATTAGTTCGAATCATGAATACCAGATATTTATTTTAATACTCACAAACAGAAGGAACTATCATACTACGTATTGCTATAAAAATATCAAACCTCCATACTAATGGATACATAATATTACTTCAATGAGATTCTTCTTAATTGGTGTCTTTTCTCCTTCTCATGTGTAAATTTATTAAAAAAAGTATCTTCACGCCAATATCCCGGAAGCAGTAGGCAGAGAGACAACAAGGAAATATATTTATTTATATCTTTAAATCCTTACTAATTTAATAAACGCGAGGGTATGTTTGTATACGTACGTCGCAACAAAGGCCTTTATGGTATAATATTTGTGTGTGGAGATGAGGATTGGAACTAACGACCAGTTGATCTATCGAATCAAATTAAACGCCAAACCAAAGACAAGTAGCATATTCACGCCTTCATCCCCGAAGGGGTAGGCACAGTTGCAACTACGACTATCCGAAGATACCAAGTCCCACAATGTGATGGTTGGTAAGCCCATTATTCTATCCCTATCAACGTCATTTGCATTAGAAAATTTAAAAAAATGTTTTGTTGCCCGAGCCAGGAACCAAACCCAGGGCATCATAAAGTCACATCCAACGTCGGACAACTAGATCACAGAGGCAAAACCCATATATAACAATTACAATATAATCCTCTCATAAAAAAGCAAAAGTGAGACATGACACATTTAGGGCTATTTCTATAGAAGTTTAGTAAACCTCTGGAAAATGTCGACTAAAAAAAGCTTGAAGCTTTATGCTCACTAATTTGATGCTCCTAAAAATTTTGTCTCTATTATTTCCATTGTATAGAAAAAAGATGGCAACATCTTGAGACAAATTTAGAGGACGCAAAGTAAAATAGACACTATTGTTATATATTTGATATTTTCCATCGTCGGCACTCGGTAAAACTTCCAAACATTCATATTTAATAATGATATATATATAATATAGGTTTAAGTTTTAGCCCTGATGATGCTCTATAAACGAAACCGGTAGGCTATTAATTACAAAGTAATAAATTATAAGTGATAAGTAAAACAGTACAAGTGTTTCTTTCTTTAAAAATATGACTATTGTTATATATCACTGTCTTGAACTACGCGAAGATACTTAGGTAACAAACCTACCGCGAACCGGACACTTTTTTAATTCCGGGCAACGTATTATTTTTATTATTATTTTTATTATCAAATTGAAACTTATTTTGGAGTGGTGCAAATCGGGAATCGAACCTCTGACATCGTGCAGTCAACGCCAAAACTAGGCTACAGGCCACGGAGGCTGAACATTTTTAACCTCGCTTAAAATAAATCTAGTTTTTCGTGAAAAAAATAAAACAATTATTCCCTTAGTCTAAATACCACTACTGAGTATTATTAGTAGAGTTTGAATCACTTACAATAAAGTAATTCCATATATCAAATAATTGGAGATTAGTTTTAAACTAAACGATCCTCCGTTATCAACATCTTGGCATAGGAATGTGGTCATCCAGCATTGCATATTCGGGGCTACCCTACCCTAAAACATGGAATAAGACAATTTCAAGCAATGATGCTATGGCGATTTCACATCCCTCAGCCAATTAAATCACAATATTATTCATAGCACTCATGGATTAACTCTCACTGATTGGCCCTTGCTTCAGCATCCGTATCCGAGTCCGAATCCGTTTGAGGAGTTGGGGGTCCTGGAGGTCCAAGGGGTACTCTACGTGGAAGGAGAAGGAGACAAGGCGGAGCATCTATGGTCCCGCACGAAGCCGCTAGTCTTCCACGAGCTAGACCCCTGATTGGAGGGGCCTGTGGTATTGGGGCCCTGGGTGGGGACCGTTCGTTGAATTCTAGGGTTTGTGAGACTCGTCTCAAGCGGCAGGGAACCCGCCAGCACCAAACTGCTCGGGGGAGAGTCGCGTGAGCTCCCGGAGCCCCCACACTTTCGTACAGGGGCCCCCCACCAGAGTAGCGGGGCCCATTGTCTGCGCTCGAGTATATACGGGTATTGACGTAGCTGTTGACAAAAATTTTGTGGTAAACTTGGTGAAATTCCATTCTATACCTACACATTATTTTTAAATAGGATTTGTAATTTTTAGAACACACTTTATGTTGCAAAACCTTCAGCCGAAAGTGTAAAATAAAGTGTTACTGATTGTTTAGTTGGTTCAAGAACATGGTGACGTCATTATACCAGCAACGACCCTGATGGATTGATGCATTAAAGAGAAAGATAAAAGCAATCCCCATTCTAACTTTCTTCACCCCATGTTTGATTTCAGGTAAGATACGGAACGTAGCACTCTTAATCGGACTAATTATGAGTAGTTCTTCTTTAGTCTCTGTCTCTAATTCTCTTTCAGAAAACAAAAAAATAGAAGGCGTTGTATAGCTGATGACGTCACTATTTCTAAAGTAATTCTTTGCGTTGTAAAGTGATAGCGCGCAATAGTTTCATGGTTATCCGGCTTGAAGGATCATATTTTTATGTTATTGGAAAGCGTTAACGGACTTGGCTAAAAATGTTAGTTATACTCACTACAGTAGATTATGTTGGGTTGCTTGTCTGTGGCTGAAATAATCCTTAGTATGTTGCCGATTTTACGATTACTCGAGGGTATATTTGTTGTTAAATAACATAGCATTCGTTAATTAATGTACTTTGTCATGTTGATCGGAAAGCGTCTAAATTTCCTATTAAGGTTTTTTTATTATACATAATGCATAGATAAATATCTTTACGGCAAGTCCGTAAGGACGTGGAAGGCTGAGAGTATATTTCTTGTTATACGATAGCTAATAAGGCTACTCTGCTATGTGTAAAAGAGAACCGTAAGTAGCACCATAGATGTAACTAGTGCGTTGCTATGTTCCGTTATGCGACAAACGTTACTAGCTGATTTGCATTTTAGTACGAAATACGACAATAATAAGTACCTAACGCTATTGCAACAAGAATAGGTAAGACGGTGGTACAAATTCAGGCGAGCAGCTGCACAGCATATTGCATAGTACTATAGTCTATTCGCGTTAAGAAAATAGTGACTCATCGCTGTCAAGAAGTAAAAATTAGAAAGTTGTGTTCACATTGACCAGTTGAAATGTGCCTAAAAAAATATGTTGATGCCAATAATTCCACATCAAAAGATGTAGAACAGCTGTTTTTTGACGCAATAGCATCAATAGACTCTTAGAAATGGAAGAATTGCTATAACCATGTGGTCAATGAAGAAAAAAACATCAGATTATGGTATGGAACACGCGGTGCAAAATTCTTTTAATATACATGTTAATGAAAATCCTAACGAATCGGATTATTTGTAATATTACTTGATTTTAATATTTAAAAATATTGTTATAAGAAGTTTGCTTTAATATTAATGTTTTAATTTATACCCCAGTATAAATAGGCCCTTACTTTGCAGTTGCACTGATACGTCACTATTTTCTTAACGCGAATAGACTGTAGTATAGTAAGTGTAGTTACCAGACGCGGTCGGCGGACGGTTGCGGGTTATGTACGGCTGGGGGCGGGGCGGG
>NJDD01003429.1:75042-112446 GCA_002245505.1 Calephelis nemesis
GCGCGGTGCGGGGCCAGGCTCAGTCCGCGCCGCGCCGCTAACGGCCCCACACCGCTATGGAAAATTTCATCGAAGCTGTGCGCAAATACCCTTGCCTTTGGAACACCACAGCCATAGAATACCGAGACCAGGAGCTTAAAGATGCAGCATGGGCCGAAGTTATGAAAGAATCCGACTTGTCTTCAGGTTAGTACGGTTGTGGCTTCGGCGCGCGCAGCGCTTTCCCCTCTCCCCGCGCCTCAATGCGGCGTTGCTACTCGCCCTGCCCCGTCGCGCGCGGCTACATCTAGTACACATATTACATGCAACTGATTACCGAATAGGTAATTAGCTGCAAATATTATTCATTATTTATTACATTACTAGGTATGGTTTCTTGTATACCTACTTCATTATTTATTTGCATTTTAAAATATCACACATTGTCTGATCATACTTATTTTTAAACAACTTTACAGTACAATACCTAGGTCTTTATTTTTTTTATTTTTAATGATGTTACTAATTTACTATTACCGATGAATAGCTAATTTTATTAATTATTAATGGCAATTCAGACTTAATTTTAGTTAGAGACTAGATGGCTAATTTTTTGTAAGTTCGAGCACCTTTTTTGGCTTTAGTTATATTTTTAAACAAATTACTACATTTATAGGGTGTTGTTTTGTTCGTAATAAATGGGTTTACTTAATAAATCTATTGTTTTTTTTGTGACTGATTACAAAATAGGTTATTACATTATTTATTATTGTAAATAGGTACGTTGTGTTTGTATTGCTTATCTGAATAATTACAGACTCTACATTCTTGAATGCATACTCTCTCTGAAGTTCAAGTTTATCTCTCTATCTCTCTCTCTTTACGAATGTATCTGGTGGTGACGCGTAGATGTATTTTGTGATATCTTGTCGTTAGAGACTTTTGTCGTTTTATTTAGCTGCCTATATTGGCCATTAAGATATGCAGGTACCTACTGGAGTTCCGAATATGGATCCAATTACGTAATTGATATTTCCTGCTTCTGGTTATTTAATAACTTTATTATTTCTGGGAGCGGTATCTATGTTTGACATGACTTCCTGACGACGTTCCGGGTTCGCAACAAAAATAAAATGTGGTTTTTACGATTTTCTAATAAAACAAAATATTGCTCGGGATTGGATATGTGCCCGGTTGGCGATAAACTTGTCGCCTATCACATTGTGAGATTTAGTGTCTTCGGCTAGTCGTGGGTGAGCCTCTGCCTAACTTTTGGGGGATATGAGCGTGAAGATAGTTGTCGCTGTTAACCGATTTCCGATAATGAGGAAGATAGCTCAGTTTATCTCTTTTTATGTGCGTTACAGTAAAACTTTTTACTAGAAGTACCAATTTGGATATTTTTTATTTCCTCGTCTTCCCTCGTGGTAATTTTGATAAAAATCCTGAACACTGGTTTTACACTTATACTTACTTAATTCAGAGAGATAGTTTTGTAGTTTTATTAAGTTTCAAAAACGTATTTGTTATTTATTGCCTCTGTAGCGGTGTAGCGGTCCAGCGTCGCACTTGTCTTCTTGTGGTCTCGAATTCGACTATTGGGTAGGGCAACAAAAAAATGTGTTTCTTCAATTTTGTAATAAAAATGGCGCTGCCAGGGATTGGATACCTACCTATATGCTTATCGCATTGTGGGACTTAGTGTCTTCGGCTAGTCGTGGTTGCTCTGGTTGTGCCTCTGCCTACCTCTTCGGGGATATGGGTGTGAAGTTACTTATTGCTATTCACTCATTTCCGATAATTAGGAAGATAATTCAATTCACCTCTTTTATGAGCGTTACATTAGAAGTTTTTACTAGACAAACTAGGTAATTTGGATATTTTTTTATTTCCTCGTCTTCCTTTGTGGTAATTTTGATAAATATCCTGAATGCTTGTTTTAGAGTTATACCTACTTAATCCAGAGTCTTTTTTTATGTTATAGGAAGGCCACCTAACACATAGTGTGACTACCTAATTGTCTTCGGCTAGTCGTAGGTGCCTTGGTTGATTGTGCCTCTGCCTACCTTTTCGGCGATATGTGCATTAAGATAGTTTTATTGTTACGTAGTTACTTAATTTAAATTTCAATTGTTATTTTCATATGTGGTTTACATATGCCATTTTTTATGACAGTCTATGTAGACTAGGTATTTGAACAAATATTACACGCGAAATCGTTTTTGAAAACGATACCGTAATAGGTAGGTAGGTAGATAGTACAAGAGATTAGTAAATATGTAGGATATTGTCTTCGGTAGTATTATTTGATCTAGGGGTTAGCGAAGGTATACATACGGTCGGCCAGGAAGGCTTTGGCTAGACATATTCCTGTCGGCATTACGTCAATGCTTGTTCACGAGTTCCGCGCTGAAAGGTAGTCTAGCCAGTCGTCACATATAAGTGGCATTAAATACTGGTTTTGTAGGTAGGTATGTGTGTGACTATATGTTTGTCAGGCGATTACTCCGTCATTAGCAAATCGATTTTGATGCTTCTATATTCGAAATATAGGACATTATTCCGAAGTGGTGCCATTTTAATTTTGTTATGATCCGACTTGTGATTTTTGAGTCAATACATTATTAAGTGTAATTCTTTCTTTCTTTAAGTTTCGGCCTTCACGTTAGTATTTTGCCATTTGTCAAGTAGAAATTTGCATCAAATGTTATTAGGTTACCTTTGTAACTAGATATTGCAGTGTGTTTGTTTATTGAAATTTTCATTTTATTTAAATTTTCATACATATTTAAGTGTTATATTTCGGTGAAAATTATTATTTTCAACACACAATTTATTACAAATAGGTAGGTTAGATTGTATGGTACTAGATGGTAGAGTTGCACGCGGTTTGAAACTGTAGAAATGATATTATTGATTGAATCAAAATGAAGAATCTAGGTCTTAAGGAAAATGACAGCCTTAATAATCAAAAATATAGATTTAGTCTAAAGGAAAATAATAATCTTGGAATTCACCATATTGGTAGAGATTGTTAGAACAATAAATATTTAAACTTAAATTTTTATTTTTTTGTTTTGGGTGCAGCGAGTAGAATATAGGTATATCGATTAAATACAAGCTCTACTATACAATTTCGCTGCATTAATACCAAAAAATCAGCTTAGATAACTCGAGGCCTTATTGGACCGATTTTAAAGACCTTTGGTTATCCTACCCCTTTAGGGATACTTTTTTTATAGATTCATCTTAGCCCTAAGGACCGAAACACATAACTGCGTTGCAGCGCCGCGCTGCTAGAATCAACAGTAGCGTCACTGCTGACTGTTGCGGCGTGTCACTATTTATCTATTTAAAACAGAGTAAAATTTTTTAATATCACAGAAGTTTCACATGATGGATGGCCATGGCAGAACCGTCTGTCGTCGTCGTCGACATCGTCGTCGCAACGCGGTCATAATATGTTTGGCCCTAATAATCAAGACAATAAAACCACATGGCACGGGGTGCAATCGAATTAGGCGGGGCAGTTATTGCTAACATCGATACAACTGACTCTTATAAATTTTAATAGACATTATTATTTGTTTCGGATTATAGGTACGAAAACACAACTTCTCAAAAGTACAGCGACACTTAAACACATAGGTAACCATCTTTTGTCGCTGTTATGTGGTGCGGTACGTGTAAACCAAGCCTTATATTTTTTCAAACTTTTTAAGCAAATTATCAAAAGAATGAGTGAAATGTTAGTTTCTTTGTGCCTGTATTCTCAAAAAGCTGAAAATGAGACAGAGACCTAACATGTGAGGTGACAAATTTATTTCAACTGGACACTTATCCCACATTTTATCCAATCACGGGTAATGTTGTTATAATTAAAAAAAAGTGTATTCACGCCCACGTCCCCGAAGTGGTAGGCAGAGGCAAAAACAGGGCACCCACGACTAGCCGAAGACACTAACTCCCACAATAACATATCCAATCCCGAGCAACATTTTTATTAGAAAATTGGAAAAAAAAAATTTTTTTGTTGCCCGACCCGGGAATCGAACCCGGGACCTCATACAGTCAAGTCCAACACCTGGACCGCTAGACTTTAGAGGTGATAAGTTGCGTAATTTTGCGATTGTTATTATTAAAATAGTGGGAACAATGCTTTAATTTGTCAACTATGCTAATTGCTAATACATAGAAATACTTAAATAGACACCAGAATAAATTTCCTGCCCACGTCAGTTATCGAACCCGAGTCTAGCGGCTAGTCAATGTAGTTAGGCGTGTACGCTAGCCACTCGACCAACGAGGTGGTCATGTGAATATGTGTGCAAAATTTTGCACACATATGCGAATGCCACAAACTTACATTCGCATTTAATAAAAAAAAATATTTATCTTGATTTCAGTGAAAGAAGTAAAATTAAAATGGAAGAAATTACGCGACAGCTACCGGGACGCCCTCAAACGTCAAAGCGAGATGCTGGCCAAGGATCCAACGAACTCTACCAAGAAAACATATCCTTGGAAATATATGGGCTTGATGCAGTTCCTACAACCCCATATGAACGTACGGAAGAAACCAGCAGAGTCATACGCTCCTCCTCGCGCTGAACACGCCCCTGAACCTCAACAAAATGGTGAAGCCCATTCATCTGAGGACTCTGACTCAGAAGCTGAATCCTCACCGAAACGGAAAAGCAGCGAGCGTTTGACAGTTATAGACCGCAAACTGGACTACCTTTGCAAAGCCCAAAGTAAGCGGCAATTCACAGAGGCGCAATATCAAGAGAGAAAACGTGAACCTCCTACCCCTGATCCATTAGATATCTTCTTCAATGGCATGTGCCAGTCAACAAAGAGGTTCCCTTACCCCACCCAAATCAAAATCAAGAAGACCCTCTTCAACGCTGTTATAGAAGCGGAAGAGGCGTTGGTAGCTGAGCAGCAGAGCTATGCTAGTTTATGGGCTCGAGGTGCAGCTAGTGAGTCCAGCAGTGAGCCAGACGAGCCAGATGAAGATCGAAAACCATCCTGAGCCGCGCTACTCCCCTGGCTTCAATATTACGCCAGTTATGCCACTTACGCTCAATACGCTGCGGCTACTCACCCGTCCTAACTATATAGTGTAGTAACAGACTTATCATGACGCCTTATTCAGTATTATTATAACACTTTGGCAAACGACTCCCAAAAAGGAGGAGGGTGTTAATTGGACTTCGTTTTTTTAGGTATGTTGCGCCATTATACGGCCAATAGCCAACCGATTTTAATGGTTCCCTTTTCAAAAAGATAGGTCACTATTCTGAGGTGGTTTCGTAGTTTTATCATGATCCGACGTGGTATTTGATTATATATAAAACCTAAAAATCTGATCAAATTTATGTGGGAACATTTCGGAAACATTCACTATCTTTCGAAAAGAGAATTATTAAGTCGTTTTCTGCAGTTTGCCTGCGCTTTATCATTGTAAATCTAAGGCCCCTTAAATATACATACAATCGACAAACCTGACCTAGGCACCTACTTTCCTTAGTCGTTTAAACAGACCTTATTTCAAGGGAGATATCTGTTACAACTTACAAGTTAGCTTTGAAATGATAAATATTTTGGCAAACTATTGCACTGGTGGAAATTTACTGTATCCTGATAAGTTGAGCGAACATTTTGGCCACTTGCTTGACCCAATGTGTGCTGTCAATAGAAGGCGTCATGACAAGCAGTGACTACGATCTTGGATCTCAGTCATAATGTATTCTCTCCTGGTACTAGACCATATCACTTGTAGGAATTTATGTAATAGGTTAATAAGTGATGTATGCGGATCATTGAGGTACTGTGTTTCTAGCATGAACATTAGGTCGAATAAGATAATTTTAGAAGCTCTTAAGTTTAAGATAATATCGAAAAAATCATTGACTTAGAGGTGTGACTGTAACTTTTTACTTTTTAGATTTTTTAATGTTACAAAACACACAACTTACTTTATTTGTGACGATCGATTAAATATTTTATTTAGAGTTATTACCACACAACTTTTGTCGTGTTTTTAATTATTAAATAAAAAACAAATTATTTACTTTAGTATTGTGAGATTATTGATATGATTTTTAATTGTATGTATTTAACACCTATCGTGAGTGGGAGAAATTACCACAAAATCGCAATTATTTTGAATTATGTCTACAACTTTTATCTTTAACTAACTTTACTGTCTTTCTAGCATGACCGTTATATCAAGTAAGATAATTTTAGAAGCTCTCAAGTTTAGGAAAATATTGAAAGAATCAATTATTTAGAGCTGTGACTGTAACTTTTTACTTTTTAGATTTTTTTAATGATACGAAACACATAACTTACTTTATAAGTGACAAATTAAATATTTTAATTTTGAGCTGTTAATTACCTCCCGCGCATGTGAGAAATTAACACAATATTGTTTAGAGTTACGACTATACAACTTTTGACGTGTTTTTAATTATTAAATAAAAAGACACAATTTACTCTAGTATTGTGTGATTATTAATAAGATATTTTAATTGTTTGTTTAGCACCTCCTTTGAGTGGGAGATTACCACAAAATCGCAATTATTTTGAATTATATCTATAACTTTTGTCGTCGCTATTTAGATTTTTTAAATTATTAAGTAAATATAAAAACCACGTCACTAGCACTTTTTTTTAATTGATCATTTATTTTTTTCAGTACCTTCCGTGTTTGGGATAATTCACTACAAATCCTTTTATTTCGAGTTATGACTACATCTTTGAGTTTCGACATCTGACTATTTTGTTCATTGTTAAATTCAAAAACAACCCACCATGGTACTGTGGGTAAATTGATTAGTTATTTTATTTTACTGCCTCCTATAAGTAATTGGAAATCGTTTTATTTAGGTTTTTTGATTGGTATATTTAAAAACACACAACTTGAGCAAGTAAGCACCTCCCGTGCTTAAAATTAATATCCGTATAATTGTTTTATTTACAGTTATAATTATATTATTTTTATCATTAATTGTAAAAAGTCAAAACTTACTTTAGTAATGTATAATAATTTTCATGTGAAAAATACCACTCGTACCTAAGCCTTTAGGGGTCTTTTTTTGAAATTAATCAGTTTGTGCGTATTAGATCTAGGTTTGTAAAATATTTTTGTTCTATGTAGTGGTAACCCTATAAATCGGGTATGATATTAAAACTAACCGCACGTTCACACATGCATCTTGCGAGGTTTTCGTTTTTTATGTTTTTTCTATATTAGTATTTAAGGCTTATCAAAAAAATTGCATAAAATGCCATAATTGTGTGAACGTGTAGAAAGTCTATGCCAAATCCTAATGTAAGTAGTGTATACGAATAGTTAAGATTTTCAACCGACCCTGAAAAAAAAGAGTCACTTCAGTTTGACTGTAGGTACGTTTTTTTGTATTATCTCAGAACTTTTAACTGGATGAGCCAAATTTGATGAAAACGTTTTTATTTTGTTGAATACTATTTCTCGGTAAAGAGAAGTTTTAATAGGGTTCAATTTGTATGCTAAATGTTTTTTAATGAGTTTGGCAAACAAGTACTTAGATCGGTTTCCTGTATGACATACCTAGACGCCATCTAAAATTAGCAAAAGTGGAATTCTGTATTGCCAACATGAGAGTTAAGCTTTTTGAGTCTGCATATTTAGTGGCTACCCTACCATGCATATTGGCGAGCACAGCTAACAGAAAGTAATGGCTCCTGAAAAAATATTTTCGATCGATCCAGCCAAATCCTCGCCTAACTCTGCCACGTATTCCTGGTCAGGATGTTAATGACAAACCCCTCAAAAGCTGTCCCGTTTTCTTTAAGGGAGCCTAAGGACAAACCGAGAACAAGAAAGATTATTGGTTTAAATTCAGAGGGCGTTGAAATTTTGAAAAAAATAAATGTAAATAATCAATTCCGAAAAAAAAATACCGAATAGGATAAATCCACCATGATGAATGTCCCGAAACTTGTTATTTCTCAAGTTTTAGGATTCATCTGTTTTGGGCTTTTACTTTACTTATATATTAATTTTACAATAGTTGAATAAATGGCAATTACCAAGTTGACTATAGCTTTATCTATCACAATTTGTGATAAATTGAATGAGTTGGTTAAGTGCCTAGTTGGCGATTGGGTTGGCCAGTGTGGACCTATCACATTGTGTGATTGAATAGCACCTGCAGCTAATCGTGGATGCCTCTTAGTAACTCTACCTTGTGCCTGTTACCTACATTTGCTTGGATACAGGCGTGAAGGTAATGATTTTTGACGTGACAACGTCTTAAATTAGGTTGCTGCTCGGAGTCACTCATGAAAAAGTGTAACGTCCGGTAACGTTACGATGAGTCACCGAACGAGAGAGAGGCCCACCGGAACAGCGAATGCCTTGCGTCTCTCTCCCACTCTTTAATAATATTCATATCAATAAATATTCTACCAAGAAAAAGACGTTGTCACGTAAAATCTTCGCCCGTAAAACCGACTTTACGGGCAACCATTTTTTTAATGAAAAGTTACTGTAAATATTTTGTTTGTCTTTTTATGTAGTTCTTAAGGACTCTCAGATTAAATATGTACTAAAATAATATGTTGTAACCCAAATAAATTTAGAATTTTCCTGAAACTCGTGTACGATTTTTTTTGGAAACATAACCATACAGCAATAAAATGGTTGTGTATAGACACTTCTTTTTATAAAAAAACTAGCTGACCCAACAGACGTTGTTCTGCTATACGTTTATTGTGATTTTAGCAAAAAAAATGGGGTGGGTCACCCTTATCACTTAGGGGTATGAAAAATAGATGTTGGCCGATCCTCAAACCTGTTCAATATGCTCACAAAATTTCAAGAGAATCGGTCGAGCGGTTTCAGAAGAGTTCAATTACGCACACCGTGACACGAGAATTTTATATATTAGATAACGTTCTGACTCCAATTGGGTCAAAGATGCACTTAGAATCAGGTCATAACATTTGTTATATTTAGTGGGTCATAATTTGTGTTTCGAAAGAGTCCTTATAATTTCCTAAAAACTGTAGCAAGTTTAAGAAATACCGTATTTTCAGAAAAATGTTTCATTATTTTTCGGTTGATTCACAATAGGTGACGAAGGACACGGTTTCAATTTCTGTTTGTGGTGTTTTTTTTATTATTATGTAAGATACTTTAATCTTAAGTAAAATGTATGTTGATCTCCAAACGTATTAAATTGTTTTATACCATTTCTTCTTTTAATTCTCTTCTGTCTCTTATCTCTGTGGTCTAGCGATCTTCTTCGTCTTCTGAAAGTCCTAGGTTCGATCCCCAGGTCGAGCAACAAAAAAATAGTAAATGTTTATTTCCAATTTTCTAATAAATATAAAGTTGCCTGGGATTCTATATGTGCCCGGTTGGCGATAGGTTTGTCACTTATCACACTTTGTCACTTTGTGTTTTCGGCTAGTTGCGGGTGTCCTGGTTGTGCCTCTGCCTACCTCTTCGGTCAGAGTTCTTCATGGTGAGACTGACTCAAAAAACTACCACCTATTACTGTGCTGCCATCTATTATTACCACCTACTATTCCAGTGTTGGTACCAAAACCGACGCTCATTTACGAGTTGCTGGATAGGGAAGCAGTCGGCCTATACCATATTTCAGTTTGGTTGAAGTCTCAGGTCCTTTTTAATAGATACTATCTCACTCTATCTTGAAAGATACAAGAATAAAATGTAAAGCAGAACTAAATAATTAGATTCCCACGACTCTTATTCTTAACCGAGAATCGGGAGTCGGGACGTCCACCAACTAGCAGACTAACCTGTATGTTATACAGGGCCAAAAATAACAAGTTAAATCTTAAAAAATGATTCGCAATCGATGACTTTCATTCTATGAACTAAAAAAATAAAGAAAATCATTTTTATTCGACATGAAATACAAGGAATATAATTTAGATTTCCTCGACTCTATTTCTTAACTAAGAATCGCGACGTACACCGGCCACCATTTTATGACTTGATATTATTATTTTTTGACAGATGATGACTTGTATATTATCAAAAACAATATATTTACTAATCTTTACCCTGTGTTGGTCCGGGCTCCTTTGCAGAATAGACTATCTGCCTTCCTGCCAGGCAGATCGTAAAAGGCGAGCATAGGCTTATCATCACTAACACCGTGACATCTGATTAGGTGGTAGAGTTTCGCAGCGACTCGCCCGGATTGGTACCACCGCCTTACCTATTCCTGCCGCCATAACGTCATGACGTGTTCCGGTTCGGAGGGTAAGGTAGCCGGTAAACTTACTTTTGCTCGAGGCCTAACATCCTGACCTCAGGTTGGCAACGCACTATTACCATCTTTGGTGTCTCTAGGCGGCGTGAATTTTTTACCATCAGGAAATCCGTCTGCTTGTTTGCCTTTCTATAACATAAAAAAAAGGAAAACGAAAGGGCTTTACTCCTGAAACTGGTTAAAATTCGATTTCGTATGATTCGATCTCAAACTTTAATCGATCTCGATTCTAAGATAACTAGATATAACTCATGTACTATGCGCTGTACTGTTTAAAAATACTTTCAAAAATTGTACCAACTTAGACTATATTCAAATCGACATTCGACAAAATCGTTCGATCCTAAATCGAAGCATTCGAGAGTAAATCTACAGATCTCAGCAGTGCGTAACAAATAAACGTATGTAAGGACTTCCAACCATCAGACCTGGTTAAAAAAACAAAAAGATAACTGTGTCAGTTCTTTCGTTTTTTACATTCTTCACTTTTTTTTACTTACGGGAACGTGCACACAGTACATCAGGTATATTTTTGTCTCCCTCCCAACATGTGTTGTGTGCAGGTACCAACCAAATAAATCCGGCGACCCACTGCCGCCTTTGAAGTGCATCCTGTTTATTGCGCACGCGCAATAAACTACTGCATCAGCTGATCGAGGGCGCCAATTCTGCTACACACACATAAATTTTCATACAAATTGTTGTTACTTTAATGCTATAATATGAGTTAAACGAGACAAACACAAGACAAATCAATGCTACAATGTTAATCTGAATACTACAAATTTAGCCCCTTACTAATAAAACTTACTCGCCAGTTGATTTGGTGTGTAACTTCACTTTTGCTGACAAAAAATGACGTTACAGAGTAGTTCAACGGCCCGTAAGTTTTATCAAAGTGTTCTTAAGTTATTAAGTTTTATCGTTGATACTTACAGTGTAATAATGTAACTTTGGCAGGTGTATAACACATTAAAAAAATAAAGAAAAACAATTTCAAAACACTTTGAAAAAATGGATTTCATTTTAAATGAAACAAGCAAATGTTGGAAATTTTGAAGGGTGTTTTTTTAATTTTGTTTAACATAGCAACGGAACAAAATTATGACGTAAATTTTGTGACAATGGATAGTAGGCACGAGGCTGTACAATAATTGGTATCCTGATAACTGAAAGCTTTACTTTATTACGAAGGAGTACTGTTTTTTTAGTATATCTATCGGTCCTAAAATGGCGAACCCAAAAGAAAACCAATTTGAAGATTGATGATAGTGTTACACTACTTTGTAAGTTTGATAAAAAAGGCAAAACGTGTAAAGACAAGATAGATTTTACGCAAATGCTAGCATATGTCACGATATTCACTAGACGAGTATTATCAATCTTATCAGTTAGCGACCCAGTCAGCGTGCAAGCCAGTCTACCAGCTAAGTGGCCAGCCAGTCAAAAGTGTAGGTATTTATTTGTTACTTTTATTAGCAGTCAGATCCTTTTTTGTTATTAGTTTGGAATTAAGAGTATGCCGTTGTCACTTTGTGAGTTTTGTAAAAATATTATTACAGAAAAACTTAAAATTGACAGTATGTTTCCGTAAAAGTATTCTTAAAACGGTGCGGGCCTTAAACGAATGCGTCAGTAAAATTCAAATTTGTGTGTAAACTATATTCCGCTGTTTTATTAAAAAAATGCACTGGAATAATTGTTTAGCAGAATTGGCACCCTGACGTACAAAGTAATGTATTTTGATCCATATAAGCTCTAAACACGTTTAGAACGAACCGTTAATAGTTCTAAGAATGGAACAGCTGTTTTCTGTCAAAGGAAACATATGTTTAGTGCGTATGTGTGCGTGCCACGTTCGCAGAAATGGTAGAACAGACATATTTCTGTATTTTTTGTTATAGATCGTGATAAAATTATAGTTGACGGTTATTTTAGCATCTGCAACGGTTATTAAATAGGTAGGTACCGTTCTTAACCCCTCAAAAGTCTTTGTCTCGTTTAACTTATAATGTTTCTTATACGATACATAAAGTAAGGAAATATCTTCACACCCATATCTCCGAAGAGTTGGACAGAGCCACATCCACGCCACCCACGACTAGCCGAAGACATTCTCACAATGTAACCGAAGACACATTTTACGACACAATGCTAAGATCCGAAGCGTTGATTTAACTAAATATTCAAGCAATTTATTAAATAATAAATTTTATCTTCACGCCCATATTGCCGAAGTTTGAGACAGAGGCACAACGTCTTGTCTTGTCTTCAGTAAGTCGTCGGTCTCACGATTTACTGAAGACACTTAGTCCCACAATGTGGTAGGTAGAAATTCTATCGCCAACCAGGCACAAATCCAATCCCAAATAACAATCTTTTCATAGAAAATTGGAAAAACCACATTTCCTTTTTGTTGCTCGATCTAGGAATCAAAATCGGACCTCTTGAAGTCAAGTCCAACACCTGGATCGCGAGACTACGAGACAAGACCACATTATTATTTTATCTTTGATTTTTATGTTCTATTTCACATGTAAGCTTTGATAGAGTCTAAGCAAGTTAAGCACAATAGAAGAAGCCTATTTAAATGTTAGGTACTCTTGATATGAATACTGTTAATGCTCGGTTCCTATAATCAACGAATCGTAATCCGTCAGCTAAACCATTTGTAGTTTGTTCAAAAGTAACGGAGCGTTACCAATATTTTCAAAAAATGTTTAGAATCAATAGTCTGAAACCAGCAACCGTTGTTAGTAATCTTTATAATGCCCGGTTCCTATATTGAAAAAAAGAGACGTTTTAAATACGAATGGTAGTATTTTGTACGCTTAGTAAGATTACTAACAACGGTTACTCGTTTCCGACTATTGATTCTAAACATTTTTTGAAAATATTGGCAACGCTCCGTTACTTTTGAACAAACTACGAATGGTTTAGCTGACGGATTACGATTCGTTGATTATAGGAACCGGGCATAAGCCTACAAAATACTACCATCCGTAATCAAAACGACTCGTTTTTTGAATATAGGAACCGGGCATAAATCATGATGATCAGTAGGGTAACTTTAGAACCTCGAATGGAATTGGAATTTAGAATCGAGTATGTCATTTTAGGTTCTCTTGAACACAATACTGGCAAAATATTAACATTTAGTTAATAGTAAATAATAAATTATTTTATCGGATTCTCTGAATTTTCACTGCATTAAAATTTTAAAAATCCGTTATTACTGTGTTCAGATGTACCTAAAATGACGTATACGATTCCAATTTCTATTTCGCATACTATCGAGTTTCAAGAGTAAACTTACTGGAAAAAATACTTTGGCAGAGAATTCGACCAGTCATTTTTAACCAGCTTCGGAAAATGGAGGATTTTCCGAATTCCGTATAAGAAATCTTCGTATAGGTACTCCATCGAATGGGACCATACCTCATCCCTGCAAATATTTTGCGGGTTTTTTCTTTATAAGAACCTTTTTTTGACCATAGCCAAGACAGTTAAAAAATAATTAGACAATACGAAAACCGGTACATCCATTCAGGCGTGATGCGATGGGGAAACAGGGATTAGGGATTATATATTATAACACTAGATAAGAACCCGGCTAAGCTCGGGTGAAATGTGACATAATATACATCTAGGTGCAAAATGTAGCTGTAGTCACCGGTTTTCAAGGAATATTAAAGGTATACACAAGACATAGATTCGTATAGCTTTATTAATTGTGTTTAATAAATATAGTAAATAAAAACTGCCAAAGTTTTTTTTAATCAACATTTAAAGTAAAGTAACATAAATTAACAAAACAAATTGCAATGAGTACTTATCCGAGAATTTAGCAGAGGTTTATTAACTACCCAAGATGGCGACTGTGATTTGTCTGTCAACACATTAGAATTTAACACTTTAGACTTTAACAAAATACTCGACAATCCGAATTTTGCGGATATATGTTGTCGACTCAAAATCATTATTTTTTTATGTTTTATTATTTAGGTAAGGTTTCAATCGAGTCTACCGTACCCCTTGACGAAATTATTACTAAAGATATTGACAATAAATATTTCTTTTTGCTTTTGTCTATAGTTTACATTGCAACGATAACTTGTGTTTAAACTTGCTACATTATTTTCCTTTCATCTGTTTCTTTACCCAAACTTTTATAAAGTTCTCAACTCTATATCTTTATATTTTAAAACAGATTAAAATAAAATTCCACCTCTTTTTTAAGCCTATTTAAACACATTAAAGTCTTAATTGGGCGGTAAATCAGATAGAGTTACTTCGGAGAAATCTCTATTCGTAGAACCGAGGCGAGGGGAAGTCAATGGTTTAAAAAGATTATTATTTTCGACTGGAATCACCGAACTTTAATGTGTTTTTACAGTTTTGAACATGAGATAAATATAAAAGTATCTTCACGGTCGTATCACCGAAGATTGTGTGTTGCAAAGGTGTTTTTGAAGTGAAAACTTCTTTAGCGGAGTTGCGCACTTTTTTTGGAATGGGGAAAATCTTCTAAACTCGCGTCAGGACATGTGACCTAGAAGAGGAAGTATCTTGAAACTCGGTTCATGCAATATTGGAAATTGGAAACGAATATATCATTTCAGGTATCTTAAACACAATGCTAGACAATTATTAACATTTAGATACTAGTAAACAACGAAATATTTCAAAGGCTTCTTTAAATTTTTTTGATAGTGTTAAAAATCTGTTAGTACTGTGTCCAAGAATACCTAAAATGAGTTTTCCGATTTGCATGAAATCGAAATTCAAGAGTTACCCTACAGATAAACTAAGAATCATGATTAATCGGAAAATACCAGTAGAGTTACTCTTGTCTCTCGATATGTGAATTAGAAATTAGATTCGCATGTAAAGTATCTTCACGCCCATTTCCCCGAAGGGGTAGGCAGAGGCACAACCAAGGCACCCACGACTAGCCGAAAATACTAAGTCCCACAATGTGATAGGTGGCAAGCCTATCGTTAACCGAGCACATATCCAATCCCGAGCAACATTTTTTTTATTAGAAAATTGGAAAACCTAAATTTTCGATTTGTTGCGCGACCCGGGAATCGAACCCGGGACGTCATGCAGTCAAGTCCAACTCCTGAACCGCTAGACCACAGAGGCGACTTTTTTTATATTCGCAATTACGTCATTTTAGGTGCTCTTGAACACAGTGCTAGCGGATTATTAACATTTAGGTAGCTACAAATAAATTCAACGATTCCGATAAAACAATGTATTATTATTTAAAATTAATTTTAAAATATTATTATTTAAAAAAAATATTTCGCCAGTATTGTGCTTGAAAGTACATTCCAATTTCCAATTGCATAAAATCTAGATTCAAGAGTAACTCTACTGCAACTGGTCAGAAAGGATGTTAAGAATATTTATAT
Organism: Calephelis nemesis; assembly: GCA_002245505.1. Classification (NCBI taxonomy): domain Eukaryota; kingdom Metazoa; phylum Arthropoda; class Insecta; order Lepidoptera; family Riodinidae; genus Calephelis; species Calephelis nemesis. The sequence goes on from NJDD01003429.1 coordinate 90,740, forward strand.
TTATTAACTTTTTTTGTAAATATGAATGTCAATTGTCATGTACCTATGTTATGAATGTACGTATGTTTTCCCCTTGTTGGTCCGTGCTCTTTTGCAAAATAGATTACCTGATGTCGCTAGCACCGTGACATCTGACTAGGTGGCAGAGTTTCGCAGCGATTCGTCCGGATTGGTACAACCGCCTTACCTATTCCAGCCGTAATAACATCAGTGTTTGTCCTTGACGTGTTCCGTTTCAGAGGATAAGGTAGCCCGTAAATATACTTTTAATCGAGGCACAACATCCCAGTCTCAGGTCAGTCAGCAACTACCATTACATACCATACCATTTGTGTCTTTAGGCGGCGTGAATATCTTACCATCAGAATATCCGTCTGTTTGTTTGGCATCGAAAATCCTCAAATTAATTAATAACAGCGAACAAGCCCACGGCTCTTGTGATGGTAAGAGACGACCGGGGCTATAGACACCATAGATGTTATAGGTGCATCGTTGTAATGTGGCCGGGGTGTCAGGCCAATTGTGCAAGTCTACCGGCTACCCTACCCTCCGAACAAGAATATCATGTAGTCAGATCTCACGGTGTTAGTGACGGTGAGCCTATGCTCGCCTTTTACGAGCTGCCTGGCAGGAAGGCTGATGGTCTATTCTACAAAATAGCCCGGATAAACACGCGTTACAGCTTGTGAGAGTTGTGGCTCTTTTGGCGACACACGTACAATATTTATACCGTGAGCTTATTCCAGTTGATCTCAAACTTTCATTTATCACATCATTTCGCTAACATTTTATTTGTCAGTGTCTTAAAACGTCAACCAAATAGAATTTTCACATTGCAAATAATGTATTTGATGTGTAAAAAATAAGATAAGTAAAGATTACATTTTGAAAATAGTAGTAAACATAGTCTTAATATCATTTGTTAGTATTTGACAAAGATTTTGTAGAGATTGCTTTGTTTTATGATAAGATTGTGTATCAACTGTAAATTTATTTACTGATAGTATTAAGTCTATATATTATATACATATTTAATCATTTGCAATATCTTTGTATTTATCACGTTAATAAATTAGTTTTGATAAGTGAATTCAAATTCTGTTCATAAAATATGAACAATATGTTTATCGCCTCTGTGGTCTAGCGGTCTGGCGTAGGGCTTGACTTGTAGAGGTCCCGGGTTTGATTTCCCGGGTCGGGGAAAAAAATTATAAAATGTATATTTTCTAACGTTATAACGTTGAGCGAGATTGGACATATATGCCCGGTTGGCGATAGGCTTGCCAACTTTCACTTAGTGTCTTCGGTTAGTCGTGGGTGCACTGGTTGTGCCTCTGCCTACGCGTGAAGATACTTTAATTTTATAATATTGTGTCATGTGATTGTAACAATATAGCATCCAGGAGGCGGCCCCCTTTATGAACTTTCATTTTAAACTTCCCTAGCATATTAAAGATTTATCATAATACATTTAAAAATATATTACCTAAACTTAAGTTGTACGGTAAGGGTTAATATAAGATTTCAGAATACTTAGTAGTCAGAAATGCGTGGGAATTATTGCTATGAAAAGCCAATCTCTATAATCTCTATCTCCAATCTCTATAAATTAATTATTCCTATATGTAATATATATTATTATATACTTTTGTAAATTAGATTTAAGTATAAGATAAAAGGCAAGCCCGCTGAGCTTCTTTCGCCGGATTTTCAGTGAGTGGCCGTGTTCGCTATCCGGTGATACTTTTTTAAAATTATATAGACGCGTCACAACAATATTTATATAGATCTACGTGAATAAATATATTTGAATTTGAATAAGATACAAAAAAATGTTCAATACCCCCGACAAAATCTATATTTAAGGTAACTAAGAACCATTCCAAAATCTGCACTGAAATAGGTTTATCCGTTCAAAGTTTATGATGTCACTGACAGACACACACATACACGTCAAACTCATAACTCACCTATTTTTTCGTAGGGGGTTAAAAACTAAGAGTTATTTGAGCAGTGATTTTTATGTACGATTATGTTAGATGTATTGAACAATGTCTTAAAATTTGTCTTAAATATACCTGGGTGCTAAGAACTAATCTGTCTATCTGATCTTTTAATGTCTATCTGATCGCGTCTGTGGTCTGGCGGTCCAGTGTTAGACTTGACATCGTGAGATTTCGGGTTCAATAGGGTTGGACAATAACCGAAAATTTGTTTTTCAATTATCTAATTAAAGTAATGTTGCCAAAAATTATGTATGTGTCCGATTAGCGATAAGCTTCCCATCTATTATAATTATTAACTTTTTTTTATATCTAATCCAGCATCTTAGGCCAAGTGTGTAATTCTAGTACCTACTCTCCAGCATTGAATCTGACATAGCGAATACCGATGTTATGGAAGAAGGAATGGGAAAGGTGGTGCGTGGTACAAATCCGCATTTGTGTGATGAACATTTGAATGTCATTTTCCGGGTCTGGGTGGTGGTATTCTGGGTATCTATTTAAGTATTTCTATGTAATAGTATCGTTGACAAGCAAAAAATTTGCTTACTTTGTGGTTAGATTCAATTTGTGTAACTTGTTCAAAAAAAAATTAAGAATATATCATAAGAATGAATAAAACCCTCCTTAAATTATTTTGGACTACACAAAGAACACCAGCAACAGAAAAGCTTATCAAATTTGATTCATCTGAGCTACAATTTATACAAATGAATTCAGAACCTCCTTTATATATCTCCGAACTCAATACTTACACTACTGCGTAAAATTACAAACATCCTTTGAAAAATTACACAAACTGAACCTAACTCCAAAGTATGTCCTTAAAATTTATATTGTACCTACAATCACCGAAAAAGTTTGAGAACCGCAGAAGTTTTATCCTACTTACTGATTCCCGTAGCAATTAAAACGTCCCATTTGCATTCTCAGAGGGATATATCCAGTTCTAAAATTATGGGCTAAATTCAAATTTGCCAATCCCGGGGATGAACGCGTCGCTCGTAAAAATGATGCCAATTTACGATAAAACCCGATTCCTGCGTTAGGAAGGAAGGAGATCTCATCATGACCCTGTGAAGTTTTCGTGTCAGCGATTCGAAATCTGACTCTTGACAAACTCCGTTATTGTATGTTCTTGTAGCTCTATATGTGTGTTATTTTAAACTGACATGATCAGGTGAAAATACCTGTCTCTCGTTAGTCGTACGCGGATTGTTTGTACGAAAGTAAGATAATACTAATCTTTTTTTTATGACATTGGAAGGCAAACAAGCAGACGGATTTCCTGATGGTAATTCTCGCCGCCTAGAGACACCAAAGGTGGTAATGGTGCGTTGCCAACCAGAGGCCGGGATGTTAGGCCTCGAGCAAAAGTAAGTTTACCGGCTACATTACCCTCCGAACCGGTACACGTCATGACGTTATGGCAGCAGAAATAGGTATGGCGGTGGTACCAATCCGTGTGAGCCGCTGCGAAACTCTACCACCTAGGCAGATGTCACGGTGCTAGTGACGGCAAGCCTATGCTCGCCTTTTACGAGCTGCCTGGCACAGAAAGGCAGATGGTCTATTGTACAAAGGAGCTCGGGCCAACACGGGGAAAAGAATCTAGAAAGTGCCTAATCAATAAAAGTATCTTCACGCAAATTTCCCCGAAGATGCAGGCAGAGGCACAACCAGGGTACTACTAAGTCCCACACATATGTATCCAATCCCGGGCAACATTATTTTCGTTAAAAAATTTAATACTCACCTATCACTATCTACAAGTATTTTAAAGTTATAATGTCCAGGAAATACTTATTATAGAGATATAATATATTCTAGAGATGTTTTTTTTAATCTCTTTACAGTTTATATGAAATTACATCTTATGAGTTCCCAAAAAACTTTGAATATTTCCGTCTTTCGATTTTGAATAAATAACGAAATCAAAATTAAGCTCAATAGAATTTCAATAAAGTTTCTATGTATTTCCTTGCATTGATAATAATAGTTTAAAATCGACTTAATTACGAGTAGGTATAGTTAGCGACCCTGGAAAAAAGGAGAAGGGATCACATCGCCTTAACGTTAACGTGTCACGTACTTTGTGAGGTTAACTGACATTCACGTTAACGTCTGTTGATGTTATTCACGTTTAAATTCGAATCGAGAACGTTCTACTAACATTCACGTTAACGTCTGTTAATGTTATTCACGTTTAAATTCGAATCGAGAACGTTCTACTACTGAATGTTTTTAGTGGCCTCTCTCCCCGTGCAACCTAAGTTTGAGGGAGGCCTTTTATAGCGGTGCGAATTTATTACTGAAGTTTTGAACTTGCTGTAAGCTAAGAGCTTTTTAAAAAGTGTCGTAAAGAGGCCATAATGCGGAACTTTTGCGGTTATTAATAAAATTCTTGAGCCCGCCAGGTATCTATTCAATTAATCTTGGAGTTTGTTGGTTTTGTTATAACCTGTTTTAAATTCAAGTGTCTTAATTTTGGATGGCCATAAAGCTTAATTTGAATATCATAAACAATAAATAATCTATATATAAAAGAAAGTGGTGTTAGTTACACTATTTATAACTTATGAACGGCTACACCGATTAGGCTGAAAATTGGTCGGGACCGGTTTTATAACCGGGAGAAGGACATAGGATACTTTTTATCCCGTTCAATTGTGAGGAAACTGGAAAAAACAACATTTTAATTTTACCCATACAAACTGAACGGGCGGAACGAAGTACGTGGGAATAGCTAGTATTAAATAAAGTAATGTTGTACTCAGTACTCAATTTAAATATATAAACCATGGTGAGTTTCCGTTACCATGGTGATTTGCGTAGTGAGGGAATAAAAAAATGTTACATCCATAGTTACATCTGTTTCCAAAAGTAAAGTAACTGTCCATAATGTCTGTTTCTGAAGCATGGCCTTTTGATGAGGATAAAATGTAAGCGCTGCAAAAAGGCGACTTCCATTTCAACATACCATCTAATTATACAAAAAAAATAGTTTTTCTCGATTTCAGATTTCATTTGTAGACTTGGTGGCAATGGGGTCAACTCGAAAATACGCTAAAAATATTTTTTCGAATCGGTTCACAAAATGTGATACTCATAACTCTTTATTGCAGAAATTTCACATATTTTAAAGTTAGGGATAAGGAACAAAATGTTAACAAAATGTTCATTCAAAACTAGTAAAAAAAATTGTGAAAAATAAAGCAATTTATTGAATCGTCAAGATGGAGGGTCTCCTATTTTAATCGGTATTTTGAAAACTGTTTGTATTTCGATCACCTCTGTGGTCTAAGTCCGGCGTCGAGCTTGACTGTTTAGGGTCCCGGGTTCGATCTTCAAGTCGGGCAAAAAAAAAAGAAAATTGTGTAGTTTAAATTTTCTAATAAAGTTAACGTTACTCGAGACTTAGTGTCTTCGGCTAGTCGTGAGTGCCCCGTTTGTGCCTCTGCCTACCATTTCTGGTATATGGGCGTGAAGATACACTAAACTGTTTATATTTCGGACACGTCACTTGAATATTATTAAGGTAGAGAAATAACAAGCAGATTAAATATTTCCAGCAACACCGTACTAGAAGAGATCTTCACGTAAATATGGTAAGACTAACATTTGTAAAAAAACATATTTATAATGTACTGTTTTTTAGCAAAGGATGCAAAAAAACGACGGATTGCACTCCGGGAGTGCGGGCAGAAGTAGAAACTTGAATAAAAAGGATGTGCATTTTTGGTATTTTTTAATAGTTAGGGAATAATTTTTGCACGAATTGCTTTAATTAGGTATCTGTTTGAAAGTAGGTACTATCATTTGTGTGGTAGAATACAATATTCATTTATTGCGCTATCGTACACAAACATTTGTGTAAGCGCCCTGCGCCGTCTTACGAATTTTCGATCAGGTCACGTGTTCTGACGCGAGTTTAGAAGTTTTTACCCATTCCAAAAAAGTGCGCAACGCCGCTAAAGAAGTTTTCACTTCCAAACATTGGTTTTTCCAATTTTCTGGTAAAAAAAAAGTTGCTCGGGATTGGTTAGGGATGTGTCCGATAAGCAAAAGTATTGCCACCTTGCCAATGTGATATTGTGGGAGTGTCTTTAGCTAGTCGTAGATGTTCAACATTTTAATTAATTATCTAATTTTTACTTTTTTGCAATTAAGGCGACAGTTATCTCCTGGCTTAATTACTTATTATAACGATAATGGGTAACAGGGTCCGTTGTCTAAATGAAGTCATAAAGTACCAGATTTATGGACCGTTGGTATCACACCAGAACGACACCGTTAATGATTTTTATGGTACCTATTATAAGATAAACCATCGGATTTGTATTCTGTGATACATGCGTTTTTTTATGTGAGAGGTCAGCAAACTATTACACGGCTCTTCTGATGGTAAGAGACTACTGTGGCATCTAGTTCTCCTTTGCAGAATATTTCCTCGTGTTGGTGCAGGATCTTGTGCAGAATAGACCATCTGCTTTCCTGCCAGGCAGCGCGTAATAGGCGAGCATAGGCTTACCGTCACTAACACTGTGACATCTGACTAGGTCGTGGAGTTTCGCAGCGACTCACCCGGATCGGTACTACCGCCTTACCTATTCCTGTCGCCATAACGTCATGACGTGTTCCGGTTTGGAGGGTAAGGTAGCTGGTAAACTTACCTTTGCTCGAGGCCTAACGTCCTGGCCTCAGGTTGGCAACGCACCATTACCACCTTTGGTGTCTCTAGGCGGCGTATATTTCTTACCATCAGGAAATCTGTCTGCTTGTTTGCTTTCCAATGTCATAAAAAAATAGACACTCGAGATGTCAGGTATAGGTGTGTCGCTGTCTTGGGGCTAGGATGTAAGGCCTATTGTGCACGTCTTTCGGCTACTCTATCATCCAGACCGGAGTATTACAGTTATCATGCTGCCAGGATTAAGCAAGGAGTTGGATCCTTAGCAGCGTGAGTTTCTGCAGCGATCTCTACTATCGGTGGGCTTGTTGATAATTAACTTAATTAATTTCTGCTCGCCTGTTAGAAGCAGATGGTTTATTCGTCTCAATGAACCCGTACTGTCACGGGGTAAAAATATCAAAGTAAGATTGTACCTCTAACTCAGCGGTCGGCAACCTTTTGGCAGTCAAGGGCCACAAGGCAGCTAAATAAACTGAAGGTGGGCCACACTTGTGATGCTCTAGAAGCCAAATATACCTACTTATAATTATTGGTCATATCCCACAGAAAAAAATTAAAATGGACGCAGAAGGCTAAATTCACACTATACGCCGTATATTATACATTATATTATATTATATTATACTTAATGTTTTAAATGCGAAAGCCTGTCTGTATGTCGTGCTTTCATAATTAAACCGCTGAATCGATTTTGAGAAAATTTATTATGCGTACAGATCTGAGTTATCCGAAAAAAGTTATTTTTTCAAAGCCAACCCCAAAGGACAATAGGGGTGAAAGCTTGAATGAAACTCGTAACTATTCTACGTAGTCCCGGGAAAACAGCTAATACCTACTTAATAAATGCGGATCAATCCCCGAAGGACTGTAATGGAGGATCAGCCGATTAAACTATTATTTACGAAGTCGTGGGTATATAGCCAGTTATATACAATACATAGTAGGTATGCCATAGAAATCCTCTTTCAGGTATGGCCAGTAGGTAGGTAGTAGGCAATTGGTCTTTTATACAACACATCCAGGAACCGACACAGAAATTTTATACAAAGTGAATTTTATACAACTTAGAGTAGGATAAGCGGTTTTTCTTTTTAAAACGTTATCCTTGTCAGTAAAGACCGGTAAAGACCCTCAGAGCTCGTTTCTATCGGAAAGCCCAACCCTAAAGCAGTTCCAAAATCCAAATCTCCCAAAGTTTACGACTACGCAGGCCTGTTTATCTTTTCAATAAGTAAATCGTAAGCTCTGTAACTTTAGGTGATTCTTTTTTACTGTCGAGAACGGTGGCCTTATGAAGTAGTAAAATGGAATTAGAATTGAGCCGAAATAGTGATGTCCAGTTTTAGTTAGGTACGTACTATCGATAACTGTTATTAGACTTTTCAACGTCTCGAATACCACATAGATGAAAAAAATATTTCCTATTAAAATGTATATTTAAATAGCGGAATTAATAGGAAAGACAGTATACATTAAATGGATAGGACTTACTCACACACTCAAGTACGCACTCAATATACGTTGCACTTCGCATTAATGTTAACAAATAATTTTAATTTATGATAGTGTTTATTCCTGGTTTCTAATTAAGTATTTGTTGATATTTTAAGACTTGTAGGTATTATGTAAAGCGGTTGAGTTATTAGTATTTCTTGTAGCCCCAAAGTAAACAAATAATATGCTTGTGTTATAGATGTTAGTAAAGATATTAATACATACAAATACCTAAATAAATAATAGTATGAGTTTAATGAAACACCCAGACTTGGAAATATAGATATCTATATTCATCGCACAAATACCTGTAGGATTACTCTTGACGTTCGAATCATGCAATATTGGAAATTGGAATCGAGTATATAGTTATGTAATTGGTACTCTTGAACACAATACTGGCGAATTATTAACATTTAGTTAACAGTAAACAACAAATAATTTTATAGAATTTATTTTTATTAAATTTAAGAGTAACCCTACTGATCCTGTGGCAAATCGATTTCGAGCCGCCATGTTTTTAGATAGAGCTACCTTGGCGTCGACGCGGTCGATTAGTACAGTAATATCTACTACCATATCATTTTTTCAACTTTTTATTTCACTTTCTCACTAACTTGAACTATTGTTATTACCCACGTTGCCTCTAAAAATATCGATATTTTAATATCGATATTGTATTTTCACGTCAAATCTTCATGAGGGGAGAGGATCTATAATGGTGTCGCAACTGTTATTATTCACGTGTATAATGACGTCATCAGGAGCGTTTGCGACGAAATTGCTTATATTAAAATTGTTATAAAACTGTTACACATAATGTTTCTACATTATTAAAAGAATACGTCGTTAGAAGAAGGTATTTAAGTAAACGCTTGCCTAGAGCCACATTTATTTTTATCTGCTCAAACTTGCATAATAATAACAATTCCAGGGCCGGATTCAGAAGATAGCAATTTTGGGAAAGGCACGCATTGACACTCTGATCTCGGACGGTTAAACTTTATGGCCACCGCCTTGAAAAATCTGTTTTGTGTGTGAAAGAAAGACTTACAATTATGTAATACTAGCGGCCCACCCCGGCTTCGCACGCTTAGGAAATATACATATAAACCTTCCTTTTCAATCACTTTATCTGTCAAAAAAAACTGCATCAAAATATGTTGCGTAGTTTTAAAGATTTAAGCATACAAATGGACATATGGACAGAGAAAGCGACTTTGATATTATACTATGTAGTGATAACTTAAGATTTTGTAGACATATTACGTAAACGTACTATCATTATTTTTAAATTATAAATGATTAATTATGCAAACTTATAAAGATGCTCTTTTAAATTGAAACAATTTTCTTAAATAAAAGCACTAAGTATGAACCGGCCAAAGTACCAGCGTAGGTATATCACAACTTACAAATGTGTAAATACCTGTAGGTATATTCTACTTTTAAATTATTAACTGAGTTCAGTAATTTCATAAGGTTTGCTTATTTTTGTCAAAAATCAATTAAAATATAGGTTTCCTATACTTAGAACATGTTTTTTTTTTTAACAAAACCCATAAGTGTGGGGCTGTTTGTGAGTAGGTCTTCCAAAATGATACTGAGGCTTCACTATCACTTTTTTTCTAAACTGAATAGTTTGCGCGAGAGACACCTCCATAGTGGTACAATGCATCGAACTACACCGTCGCCGCCGGTCTTGGCGACGAAGACCTCTCTTGCGCCCGGCGCCTAACGCCGAGCGACGAGCCGCCAATATTCCATCAAGTCCAGCCAGTAACCAGAACGTAGCACCAAGTCGAGGTACTGTCTCCCGGGAAACAGCCCTTGTTGCTGGCGTTGTAGGTAACAGTCCAATCCATTTAAATAATAATGTCTTGGGCTGAGCATTCTGCTCAGCTCACAAAGCTCAGTGAAGTTGTAAAAACCGCAAGGTTAGCAACAAATTAGTCAGTCAAAAAAAGTGGTACAATGTTTGTCCCCCATGTAACAAATTCTGACAGAAGACAATGATAAAAATTAAAAAAGTATATGACGTACACATCACCATATTCACCTTATAAACTATCAACGAAAATTGGTTTGAGCGATAACTAGTAGGTATTTTTTTAACAGGTCATAAATCATGAACCGCAACCGCTGTACATATTAATTTATGAACCCTTATAAGCTACTTCTGCTGAGAAACCCTTCACAGGCGAGTCCGACTCGCACTTGGCCATTTTTTTCTAATCTTAGCCCTTCCCTGTACTTTCGTAAACATTTTTAAATCTATATGTTTTGGTATCTCATTCCAGAGCGAATTTGGGATCAAATTTCGCAAAATCCGGTCTTAGGTAGCGCTTACGGCCTAATAAGAAACCCTGTGCAAAATTTGAGACTCGTAGCAGAGTAACGTAGTATACGAATTATCAACCCCACAAATCGACGATGGAGTTTCCAAATATAGCCTCATCCCTTTCGCACGCACACTAAATAGATGCGACCCTGTTTCTTGCTGGTGAATGCAATTTTTGACCTATGCCTACGCGCCCCGAGAATAATAATAGTGTAGTGCATACGAGTAGGCAGTAGCGTTTGCGTTTTTGGTTCTTACTTCTTTAACATTCGTCAGCCAAGTTTGAATTTGCTGTCCTCTAAATTTACCGCCCTTCTGATGAATTCCAGCTTACTCTACCCGTCCCCTCATAGATCAAGGGCTGTGAGGTATTTTCATAGACTAGTAAGAGTACTAAACGTATTTAATAACCTGGCGTGGGTATTAGTTAGGTATGTATTACACGTTTTTGAAATCTGGAACAAAATAATAATAAAAAAAAAAACTTCACGCCCATATCCCCGAAGAGGTAGACAGAAGCACAACCAGGGCACCCACAACTAGCCTAATATTTTTATATTAGAAAATTGGAAAAATCGAACTTTCTTTTTGTTGGAATAAAATAATAAGTATTTTTTTTAATAAAGGAATAAATTTTAAAAAATGCCAAAAGTGTCCATGTTTTTATACTACGATCAATTTAAGAGGACATAAAAGTAAACATTTGCAAAAAATTTGTTTGATTTACTTACCTAGGTACTTACTTACAAAAATAATTTTAGTCATTTAATTTTGTTGCTTGTGGTAGGTAACCTATATTATACTTAGTAGCTGTAGGATACTTACAGCGTCCTCCTTGTTGGTCCAGGCTACTTTGCATAATAGACCACCTAACTTCCTGCCAGGCAGTTCGTAAAAGATTAAGATAGGCTAACCGTCACGAACAGCGTGACATCTGACTACCTAGGTGGTAGAGTTTCGCAGCGACTCGCTCGGATTGCTAGGTACTAACGCCTTATTTATCTCTGCCAACAAAACGTCAGTGTTTGCCGTCAAAACTCAAAGTGTACTGGTACGGACGACAACGTAGCCGGTAAACTTTGCTCGAGGCCTAACATCCCAGCCTCAAGTTGGCCACGCACCATAACCACCTTTGATGTCTCTAGGCAGCATGAATTTCTTACCATCAGAAAATTCGTCTCTTTGTTTGCCTTCCAATATCATAAAAAGTTGTAGAAGTTAAGTAGGTATTATTTGACAAGATGTCACAAAATACTTACCACTAAGTAGGTACTTAGGTATATTAATTTTTATCAGCAAATAGGTACTGATTTTGTTTTTCTTACTATTTCAATAAATGGCAAACTGTTTTGAAAAGATAAGTAGGTACTAGGTAAGTAAGAATATCTTACCTCAAAATCTACAAACTGGATAGGTATAGGTATCTACTTACCTCGTTTAAAACAATTTTCGTTATTTTTTTAGCCTATGACACCGAACAAACATGATTCTTCTAATGGAAAAAACGGACCGGAACAAGACAACACCAAACACCGACAAAAGGACGACAGGAAGAGGTAAGGCGGCGGAACCAGGCAAGTTGCTGTACAGCAGTCTTCCACCAGTAGGTAAACTTGTTAATTACAATAACTTCAGCTGATTCTAGTACTTATCAACGCAGTCATTTTTGTGGCGTACCTAAATACATACCTAATATACTTACAAAATATTTATAAAGGTAAGTTAACTAGATATAAAAAAAACATCATAGATAGATAGATATATAAAAAGAAACAACATATTATCATCATAATAAAGTTTACTAGAAAGTCATAAACATGTCGCAAATTATAAAGTAAATAACTGTACCACAGTTACGGTACAAACTTCAACCACGTTTAGAGAACGTTGATGAAAATAATGCAGAGAAAAAACTCGTTCTCTAGCCCGACGGACGGACGCCCCAATCGATACCTAGCTTGGAATTTAAAAGTGGCCGGCCAAGCGGCCACAGTTGGACGGAGCGTCTGCGCCCTTGCTTTGTCACGTGTCTCCCTGACTGCACCGCTCTCTCACAAACACACACGCTAAGTGCGAGCGAGACAACCATGTTTGCTCGTTTGCTTCTCGCTGCGCGTGTCTGTTTGCCATTATGCGCGTTGCCGTGTTTGTTCCCCGCTGTCGAAGCGAGGTGACGTGCGTAAATATATTTTAAACAATTTGGCGTTTATTTAAACATTCATAGTTAAAAGTTTGGGTAAATTAATATCGTAAAGAGAAAATTTGTTTCTTGTAAACTTTTCAAGGTTAAGATCAAGGAATGGAAAAAAAAGATCGAACAGAAAACGACAAGCGTCAAAGAGTAAGCATGCCACAGATGGTTGTTTGCAGTGAGGGTACAGAAACGCCGCCGAAAATCACCAAGCTGAGTGATGTCGGAGCTTTGGTGGATTCAAGCCAAGCCGATGACCGGAAGTTAATTAAACTGGTGCGCGACAGGAAATTATTATATGCGCGGAACAATATGCCAGTAGCTAGTTATTACACACAAGTCAAAAATTTGTGGAATGATGTCGCAAAGGAAATGGGATGGAGTGGTATCGTATTATTATTTTTTTTATTTTTAAATACCATTTTATATAACATTCACTGTTAGGTATGTCTTCGTTTTTTTAACATTGTATTAAGATGAAATAGATTTCATTTATGGAAATATAGACCAAATTACTTTAAATTAGACAAATTATCTGACAGACCTGTTACGAGTTTAGTAATTATAGTAGATAATAATTTTCAGTCAAAATACTAGTTTTGGCTTTCGGCTTCGTCTTTGTGCAAATATTGAAAGATATTAGGATCTACTAATCAAAGGCAGTGCGTGATTAAGTATTAACTATTAGCTGAAGATAATATTATTTTTCTTATTTTGTTCATTTTGATTTGCTTATTTGAAAACTACACGATGAACTAAAAATGAAAGCACCAACATGTGATATATACCATAGAACATCCTTGTAAATTGCTATCCATATTGTGATGAAACTTTTTGTGTTTCATCAACTGGTTTGCCTTACAGTACCATTTATAAACACGTGTTAGGTCTCGTAAATCATATTATTATGGAGCAACATTAATCTATATTATTAAACATTCTTGAAAACCTTTGCATTTGTAAAAATAAAGATATATAAAATGAAATAAATAAATATCTCAGGACAAATTATTCAAATTGAACTTTACCTTAAAGTGAGCAAATTATATGCTTGTGTTATGGGTGTTAATCAACTAACGTAATACATAGAATTATTAACATAAATATCATTATAAATTTAATAAACAAGCCAAACCGGAAGTAAAACCACATAATATTTTCATCACGCAATTGATTGCCCATATATAATCGTACCCGAGTCTCCCTGTTGGTCGGTTTAGGCGTCTACGCTAACTTTTCGGCTAACAAGGTGATCAATAAAAATGTTTAATTTTTTAGTTGCTGATGTACGAAGAAAGTGGTCTCACATAAGAAATTCATATTCGCGACACCTTAGAAATGAAATGCATGGAGCTTGTACAAGTAAAGGACGCATGGTTTCTCGATGGTATCTTGCAGATGAACTTGAATTTCTTCGGGAACATATGGCAACCGATATGTATGTCAATATTTTGCTGTCTTATTCGTTTGTTACCTAGAATAAATTACATTAATCTATATTTTTTTCAGGAGACCTTCACCTTTTCCATCATATGCTCCTTCGTTCTTAGAAATGGATCTAAGTGAATCTTCTAATCCAGAAACGGTTGATGTTAAGCCATTTATCAATAGTCCTTGGTTTGCAATGAGCACATTGGCAGATGCTAAAGTAGAACCTAAAACTCCTTCTATAAACAATGAAGATAGCTCTAATTCATTTGCATTTGCACCAGATGAAAATTCATCCTATTTTCAGTTTTTCCGTGGTATTTATAATGATTACCAAGAACTCTCTTCCAAAAATCAAAGATATTTTAAAAGAAAATGCTTAGACCTATTACATAAACTACTCGATGAAGAAGAAACCGGGCAATCTGCATCTGCATTTATATATAATCAAAATAATGCCTTAAACTTATCCAATTCTGGTCATGCTAGTGATGACGAAAAAGATATTAAACCAAATGTTGAAAATTATTCTATACTACCGAATAACCAATGAGATAAAAACATGGTTAACTACTGTAAATTGTCATCAACTAGTACTGAATTTGTAATTTTAGCAATATCTTTATGCTACTGTACATATTGGTAAGACGAAATATTTCAGTGAATAAATATTATTTTACCTACTTGGTTAGTCTGGTTTTTATTATTCTATGACTTGTGAACCTTGCGTTTCGTTATTGCTTGTGTGATTACAAAACTTTCCCTGTTCCAAGACCGTTAATCTGTTGATAACAATTGTTTTAATAGAATAAAATTGTTCCAATACTTAGGATGATTTATTTAAGTGATTTCTATTCTAATTTTTTATGTAGTTCTAAATAAAATAACTTGTTTATTCGTAATTATTTTCGTTAACATTGTAACAACGAAACGCAAGTTGACAATTGAGTATTGACATCATTTTAGTTTGACAGCGACCTGATAACCTAAAAATTAATAAAATCTAGATCGCAGATTATAATAAATGGTGGGGTTATCTCGATCCTCGAGTAATGCGAATTTTCAGCTTAGAAATAAGATGTGATTAATTATTTTATGTTAAAAATATAATGAGAAGGTGCAACAAAATTGTACCTATCTAACCTCTGCACATTCAAACATAGAGATTAAATTTGGGTTATAGAAATATTTTAAAGTAAAAATTACTTTAAAGCTAGCAATATTTAATGTAATTCAAGTTTTGTAATACCATTTGGTTGGAACGGTAATTAAATTTTTGTTACTTAATCTTTAAGCAAGTAAGTACTTAAGATTTTATTTGAAGTGTTTATAGGGATCTTGTCATGTCATATTATATTATATTTGACGATTGCATTGTCTGATAATAAGTAATGGTAGAGTGCTCTGCAGCAACTTCTTCAGGTAGAGATCGACGACCTTAACTGTTTAGCCTTTATAATAAATAACTTTTATTACAAATAACTACCCAACTGTAGTTAGTAGATATGCATAATAGGCCTAGCATCCCAGGGACAAGACAGTAACGCACCTATTACATCTCTGGTGTCAAGACTATAGTTGTCCGTTTTGTTAAGTCTTACTATTTGGAGATGTGCCTGTTTTCTGTCTTATGCCATACTAACTCAAAAAGAGTTGGTAATTTTGCCTGCTGGTCTACTTGACTAATGCAGTATATCAGACTATGTGGTGACAACCAGTGACAATTCCTTGCCCTGATAGGAACCATCTCTACATGTATGTAGTAACATACTAGTGCCATATTTGATATTTCCCATCGTCGGCGCTTGGTAAAACTTCCAAAAATTCATATTTTTAAATAAAGAAAGAAGCACTTGTACTGTTTTACGTATCACTTATAATTTATTATTTTGTAAATAGCCTACCAGTTTCAGATATACAGCATCATCAGTGCTAAAACTTAAACTACTAGGTATATATACATTAAGTATATACATACATATCTTTAGGGTAAGTCCCTTGCGTGTGGCAGTAACTGCTTTTAGTACTAACATTTTTAGTTCAGACCTCTGAATTCATAATCCTAAAATTAAAATTTGAATAACTAGATATAATCTAATGAAGCTAAGAACCATCTCAATCTCTTTAGCTTTTAAACAAAAAATATGCATATAAATGAGATATCTATTCAAAAGTTATGGTGCCACACACATTAAACACAGACACATCAAACTTACACCATCCCTCTATTTCGTTATCGGGAGCTAAAAATAAATAGTATGTAATAAAGTCATTTCATTAATTAATTTTGATAATCTGTTAACACTAAGATTACATAAATTGAATGGTAAAAAATTTTGAATTTTTGGACATAGGAAAATTTGTATGAGTTTTGCTACGTACATAATGTAATGTTTAGGTCGAAAAGCATTATTGGAATTAAAAAAATAACATCTAAGACCTTTTTTTTTAAAGTTGGTATGACATACATTTTGTCTCCGATTTCTTCATGTCAATTTTCTCATCAATATTGTATATAAATAGAAGTAAAGTTTTCCAAATTTAAACTAGAATTAATTAATTACTTTCTTGGTGAATGTATAGGCAGAAAGGTTGAAAATTATAAGTAGGTTACTTCAAACAAATCCATTATTTAGTTAATGCTTACAATGAAAAAACTGTTTCTATAAATAAATACAAATGCTAAAAATTTCTTACCTAATGTACCACCAATCAATTAATTATTTCAAACCAAATGCATTGTGTAATAATTATTAGCGAAGTCAGAGATAAATAATTTATCCCATTATTATTATAGCTATTCAAAGTAATCTCTCGGAGTATTACCTAAAGGTGGTATCAGGAGTTTCCGTATAAAAACAGCAGGTAATGTATGTGAAGGAAGCAAGGTAGGTCTGCCAGGATTGTGACACTTGCAGCTCAATACTTGGCCTATTTCAAAAGGGCCATGTTCATGCCATGTATGAAAATATGCTATAAGTTTTGTTGTAGGTTGGCTATTTTGCAAATCTATATATTAAGTTTAAATCTGGTTTTTGTTGATTGATTTTTCAAGAGATTTAAAGGAAACCAGTCTGATGATAAGAAAAACATGTCACCTTTACTCCTTCCATACACTTAAGATTCCACATTGCCAACGAAACAAAAGACTTTCATAATATTATGCCTCTAACTTTAATAAGCTTATATAGTCTACCCTTCAAGCTACAAGGTGACATCAATGATCATATTTTAACTGTTAAATTGGTTGGTTATTTAATAAAGACTCGACCTTCCTACATATGACTTGTGATAGAGTGAGAAAGTGAGAATATACATGTGTGCATTAAACAAGTGGATTTTATGAACCAGACTATGAAGTTGTCCCCTGTATTGGTCTGTGTCTTTTATTAGTTGAGCATACTATGATAAATGGGTCCTTACCAATGACAATGGTAGCATTTTTTTTATATGAGTGAACTAGCATACGAGTCTCCTAATGATGAGACAACTGTGCCCTAGGACACCATAAATGTTATAGGTGCGTCGCTGTCCTGTGGGCGATTGAGGGCCTTTTGTTATTTATTGGTATTAGGTTCAATAGCAAAATTCTACTGGCTATAGAGTTAGATCTGATTTAGACAATATTTTTACCCTAATATTTGTACCCGAAATTTCCTTGTTTAATTCCACGATCAAGTTGCTGGGGTATTATCCACGGGTGATGTCAAGAGTCTTCGAAAGTGGCGTAGGTATTTGTATGAAAAGAGCAATGTGAAGGAAGCCAGGCAGGTTTGCAAGGATCATGAGCCCGTGAACCTGGCATAAGACATATAAGCCAGGTTCCACAAAGTATTCTAGTGACCTACTAACAAGTGCAAATGGAATTATCGCTAGAGATGGCGACGACTGTGAAGTGCTGTGAGAACTTACCCAGTAAGGAATATTCCTGCGACCATAATGATAGTGTGATGTTCCAGACCGGTGGGGAGGATAGCTTGTAGATTTGAACAATTGGCCTAACATCCTGCCCACAGAACAGCTACGCATTTAGAATATCTATGGTGTCTATAGACACTTGCCTCTTACCATTAGAAGACGCCGTGTGTTTGTTCGCTGTCTTATCACAAAATATCGGACATCAACAGTAGATTAGCTGGTTCCAGCTTCCCATGCCTAATCGGAAAGAACAATCGGAATGACGCTAGGATAATGATGATGTTTGGTCACAGAAGTAATCAAATATACACTATACATATCTTTACGCTAAGTCCTCTACGGGGTAGGCAGAGAGTGTCGAGTGCCAGACTTCACGATCCTGACAAACTTGTCTGGCTTCATACAAACACGCCGATTTCGGAGACTCTTGGCAACACCCTCGAATAACATCCGAGTGATCTAATCGTAGAATGTCAACCTTGATGGCCCCGGGTACCTACATCCATCCACATTCACATTGTATATCTGCTTTGTCAATCTTTCATCTATCATTCTTTCCACATGACCAAACCAGCGGAGGATGCCCTTTTGCATTTTAACACCAACACTATTTCAAATCCACTCTTTCTCGGATCTCACTGCTACGAATACGGTCAGCGAGCGTTACACCACAGATTTACAAATATAGACGTTATTTTCGAGCAGCTTTTAAATAGAACAACCGTTTATCCAGTGTTGTCCTTGGCCACATTTTCACCCTCGAGCTTTCGCGTTTCTCTTTAATCCTTTCCCAAAACAAATACAATTTCATTAAACCAGTTGAAAACTGTTTCGCATTATTTTAGCCGGCAAATAGCTTCACAAAATAAACAACGCTAATAATGACGCTGGGTAATCAGAGTAAAATTAAAGTCGGAACTCTTTGATAGCGACCCTTTCTTATTAAGCCCTTAAGTGATATTTTAGTTTATAGATTAGCCTTAATATTTTTTTTTTATTATGAGTGATTGTTATATTAGTAATTACCAACTTCTCTAAGTCTGTGTTAATGTTGATAGTCAAAATTTCGATATTTTGTAATAATAAACTATAAACATGATTAACACCGTATTCCACTGAGAATAGACCATCTACTTATCTGCCAGGCTAAACATGTAGGTTATTGCCAGCAAGAGCAGTTGTGATAGCGTTCAGCTCAGCAACTTGTCCGGGTAAGGATCCACCGCCTATTCCTGCAGCTATAATGATAATGTCATATTTCGGTTGGGAGGGGAGGGCAGCCGATAGAGTTCCACAGTACGCACCTGTAACATCTATGGTGTCTATAGGAGGCCACGGTTGTTCCATACCATCAGAAGAGCCGTGTGACGCTGACCTTTAACATAAAAAAAAATCATCTTAATTCCATAGGCAGACAATTTTAGTAAAATCTGAGAAGATATTACATAATTAATAATCAAAATTGTGTAGAATAACACGAATGTTCATAAATAACACGCATAATTTAAATATTTTAAAATTTGAACTGTAAGGAATCCTTACCTATAAAGGGACGTATCTGCCGTTATTATACCACAGGGTAAAACAGTTTATAAGGAAAAGTGCTTTTAAAAACCTGCAGTCGTAAACAAAAACAAGTATCTATTAATGTTTAGTAAATACCCGGAAATAAATTTTTATTTTTAACAAGCGGTTGGCTGCGGCGTTTCCTGCGTCAGCATGCTTGTGATGGTTTCACATGGTTGATATAATCACTTCAATACATTTAAAATCACTCTTTCAGTTGCTTCAAATAAACATACATATTACATTCAATCTTACTAATTAATTTTGGGTAATAGCAGAGGAGGCCAGGACGCTAAATGTGTAGTCACTCTAGCGCGTACGAGGACCTATTGGATGTTGTTGATTATTGAATAAAATAGGGCATGTGACGTTTACATTTTCAGCGGTGCATCACATATTAATAGTGCACATGCATAATGTGTCTTCGTTGACGGAAATATGTCTAAAAGTTTCTGACGCTTTTACACCCGTACGTCGCACTTTATTCGTCAGAATATTAAAGCGTGTACTTATTTGTATGCAATAAACCTACTTACATTTAATCTGACATCTTCGAGTATAATTTTAGCCCAAGGAAATTATACCGACTACCCTACATACGTGCCTCTGTATCTGTACAAAATTTACAAATAATGGAGGTGTTTAGCTGTGGCACCACTTATCTGTCATTTATTAATCTGTCACGATTGAGTAACTGCACAAATGCTCTCTTTGGCTTCCTTACCATTATAAGTAACAGACACAATATTTGAAATGGGGTACATACAAACCTGATTAATATTAGTTTGTATCGTAATGTAAACAAACAGACAAGATTTGAAATGGTGAAGGTTTAATTTCGGCTATATTACTACAAAGCGCAGCTTCGTTCGAATGTAATTATAGTTACTTTGACACTCCTGCTAAGGTCTAATCTTAGTTTCAAATCTATGTGTTCCAGTGATATACAAAATATGCTGGACAAAGTATTTGGAATACAAAATCCTTTTAAAATAAGTAATTTAGATACGAGATACAAAATACTATTGAGAAAAGTATTTGAAATACTAGATACAAAACACTGTTTTTACTGATACTAAACAAAAGTATTTTAATACAAAATACAAAACCCTTTTCAAAAAAGTATTTTAGATACAAGAAGAAAATACCTACGTATTTTGTATCTTGTATCTGTATTTCAATCTTAGATAAGTCACATCACTGGTGTGTTCTATCAAATACAAAATACAGAGGGGACACGAGCAGCGAACACAGGGTGGTGGGCCATTTGGCCCTCGTGGGGTGGTGGCTTGCAGGCCTGCAGTGGAGGGGGCGGGCTTTCCATCTAGTCCGTCCGGTCAGTATGGGTTTGCGGCAGGTACGGGGGTGTCTGTCGCCACTGGGACCCCGAAGTGGTTAACGCGGCGTCTCATGCACCACTTCTGACGTTATGCGGCCCCCTGTTGAGAGAAGCTGCCTGAAGAGGATGGCAAGATCCAGCGTCGCCGGGTTGTGGATGTGTGCAAACCGTCACTTCCCCCGTAATGGGCGTGTATTCATGAGGATTTCCTCACGAAAATAAAGAAGAAAAAGTATTGGGTAGTGTCTTCTTTTCGTCTCACAATGTCTTATGTGGCACAGCTGCCACATAAGACATTGTGAGACTGGCACCTTTGGATAGTTATGGGTCACCTCTACCTATCTCTTTGGGGATACGGGTGTGAATTAATATTTCTTTTAATTTTGAATCTGATAATATTTTTCAGTAGATTAATGTTAAAAATAACGCCTGCTTAATAATTCGTAGCAAAACGTAAATGAGACACTTACTTATTTATAACCATAGACTAAATCTTTATATGTATATATTTAATTCTTTTGTTCATGTGTTTATCACTGAACTCCTTCTAAACGACTTGACCGATGTTGATGAAACTTTTTGTGTGTGTTCCAGGGAATTCGAGAATGGTTTAGATTCACAATTTGGTCTCCTGGAAAATGTTTTTTTTTATGATATTGGAACTTGGAAGGCAAACAAGCAGACAGATTTCCTGATAGTAAGAAATTCATGGTGCGTTGCCAACCTGAGGCCGG
>NJDD01003429.1:112618-137214 GCA_002245505.1 Calephelis nemesis
AATTCAAGTCTGAATACCAATGCGTTGCCAACCTGAGGCCGGGATGTTAGGCCTCGAGCAGAAGTAAGTTTACCGGCTACCTTACCCTCCAAACCGGAACACGTCAACGGCAAACATTGGACGTTGTGGTTTCAAGAATAGATAGGGCGGTGGTACCAATCCGGGCGAGTCGCTGCGAAACTCTACCACCTAGAATTTTTTTATTGGTACTTAATAAATGTATTTTTTTAATTATTAATTTTTATGATATTGGAAGGCATACAAGCAGACAGATTTCCTGAATGGTAAGAAATTAACGTTGCCTAGAGACACCAACGGTGGTAATGGTGAGTAACCAACTTGAGGCAGCGATGTTAGGCTTCAAGCAAAAATAAGTTTCAGAAAAAACTTTATTCACGTGGACCATAGATACAAGTGGTACTTGTGCGCATTGACATTTTTTTAATCTACCACGGGATCGGAATCGCAGCCACACACAGAAGATCCGGCGAAAAAAACTCCGCAGGTTTGTCTTTTATCAATACTACAAAGTATTCTCAAATGTAGTGTGCAGATTAGATAGTAGTGACTCACAGCACGTCGCAAGAGGGAGGAAAGGGGGGTCGGCGGCCCCCCGTCCGTCAGGCGTCACGTCCGTGCCGCCAGTCCGAGTTCGAACGTCCGAGTCAGTGACCGATATATTTACTGAATCTGTGTCAACTATCTCCGTGTGTATTATTTTGTTTTAAATAACGCAAGCTAGTCACCAAGCTCTTCGGTAAGTAGCAAGCTATATCACGCCTGAAAGCCATTTGGTTATATGAAACACGTAATGTTACATCAGACACAAACGAAGTTTATCAGTGCTTACGAACGAAGGTCATTCGAACCATTCACAATAACAGTGAATTCACTCTGCGTCTGTCAAAACCAACGCTTAACGAAGTATAGTGCATTCAACATTAACTGGCGTGTTTTTATTTGAGAGTTAAGACCTTCATTAGCCATAACTAGGGTTGCCAGGTAGCCAAGCCTAAAAGCCGGACAGTCCAGCCAGTTTGGAAGGACATTTGTTTAGGAAATCCGGACACCCTACATTATTGAAGATTTTGTCTCAGTATTAGGTACAACAAAAATATATATGTGAAAACAAGCTTTTTCTATTATTGTCATAAATCGAGTTAAATTCTATTGAAATAAAAAATAAAATTGAATGTCAAATCAGTCTTAGGTACTTTATTATTAATCAGTCATCATTAAATTCTAGATACATTAATCAACATATTATTTAAATTATTCTTGAATATTAACGAAAGGAATCAATAAAACTTTTAAAACAAAAAATAGAAAACTTATATTTTTGTTAAACAATGGAATATAATATCGTCGTCCTTAAAATATAAAAACAATAACAAAAACCGGACAGGCCGGCTACGCTCTAATTTGGCCGGACACTCAACCGAAAAGCCTGCCTGTGCCCGGCTTTATCCGGACGCCTGGCAACGCTAGCCATATGAATACCGTGTGCTTGATTTTAATGATTTCCTTAAATATTTTATCTTACTCTCAAATACCTTAATAGTTGTTTCTTTAAACAGTTTAATTAATACCGAGGAAATTTTCAATACGTTTCGCGCTTGGATGAAGTAACCTTCCAGAGTACCATCTGAAAATAATAAAGACGTATGAATATATTCAACAAGTAGGGGAGACCGAGGTAAGTTGTGACAGAGGAGAGTTGTGACATCGTCGATTGTTGGGAATCTGTAAACTGTTTATGTCTTGAACCACTAAACGTACAATATTGCGAGCTATTATCCTTTTATAGGTTCCCAAAAAATCAACGATGTCACATTTCACCTGTGTTTGTGACACCTCGGTCTCTCCTGGTGACGCATATTTTTTTTATTTTGCTGTCGTGTTTTTTTAAATATCTGTATAAAATATTAATTCAATTTTTTTCAATTATTCTATGAATATTCAAAAGTACTACCATTGATGGGTTTGCAATAAAATAGATAAGGTTGAGTCGGCTTCTTAAAATGTGGGCTCTGATTATTGGTTTACTGTTTACATTGAAGAGAAACAAAAAAGCCAGTTAATATCAAATGTATTATGCCCATTTACCAAACCAAAATAGCTACCTAGCTACTTTTAAACGATTAAAATTTTAGTAATACTGGCTTATTTTTGACCAACTCCCAAAAAGGATGTGGTTCTCAAATCGATCATATGTTTATTTGGATGTTTGTTACACGATAACTCCGTTGTAACTTGTAATCAACAGACAATAGATTTTGTGGTTCTTTTTTGGAAAGGTCATGATTCGGAGTTGGTGCTGCGTTACTGTCCTCTAGCCGGGATGTTGCGCCAATTGTTTGTTGTCTACCCTATCCTCAGTGAGTGAGTGCCTTCTCAGTGAGTGGCCGCGTTCCGATCCGGTGGTAGATTTTAGAATTATATAGACGCGTTACAAGAATCTTTGTATAGATCTACGTAATAAAAGCTTTTTTCAATTTCCATTTCTCTGGTCATGACATTTTCATTATTGTGGCAGGAATAGATAAGGCGGTGGATACCTACTTGGGTAAGTTGCCGCATAACGGTCTACTACGTGTAGTCTTGTTGGAGATGACCTATTTATCTACGTACGCCTCTCACGAGCTGTCTATCAGGAAGGCAGATAATCCATTCTACTCATCGGACCCAACCCAACATGGAGAACATGTTGGACCATTGTACTTTAATCTGTTTATTTAAGTTTTTTATCCAATAAGCAAATTTAAAATTTCGCAAAATCTTAGATATGCTGACAGCTGAGCAAACTGAGAAACTCATCGAGCTGGTAAAAGAAAACAGTAGCTTATACGACCCTGGCCATCATCAGTATCAAAACACTTTTAAAAAACGCCAAATATGGCTGGATATTGGCAAGGAGATGAATGTATCAGGTAAGATTGCGAAATCCTTAGTCACGTTGTGTAACTTCCGTATCTAAGGGTTACAGAAAAACAAAAACTACCAATCAAATCTGGTTTCCGCACTGGGCACAGATTGACAACTGCTTTAATTAAGACAGCAAATGATATTAGATCCGCCATGAATACGCAGCAATTGAAAATTCTAACATTACTAGATTTCAGCAACGCTTTTAATACTATCGATCAGGGCATTTTGCTGGGCATACTTCGTTCTCTTAACTTTTCATAATTAAATGGGTTTCAAACTTACTTAAGCGAGAGCGTCAACGTATATATACTGCTGCATGACCAGTTTTCTGAGTGGGCTGTAGTCACTGCCTGTGTTCCGCAAGGTTGTGTATTATCTCCCTTACTATTTACATTATTTATTAATATTATGTCTTTTAATGTATCTTCACGTGGCAGATAATATGCAGATTTACAGACAATCATCTTTGAGTGACATTTCCTATGCAATCTAAACTATTTAGTCGGTATATCTGATTGGGTCAAAGCGTATGGGTTCAAAATTAATCCACATAAAACTCAAGCTATTATCATAGGAAGTTCAAGGTTTTTAGCTAAATTAAATTATCCTACATTACCTTAAATTGAGTTTGAAGGCATTTTAATTGGTCATCTCAAGTAGAGTATGTAAGCCATAAAGTATTCTCAGCTTTTGGATCAATTAGAACATTACGAAATTTTCTGCCTATATCCACTGAATTTCGTTTGTACCGACCCTCCTGCTTCCTATCCTTGATTATGCAGACTCAGCTTCCTCAGATTTGTCTGAAGACCAATTGAATAAGCCGGACCGACTTTAAAATCTTGGAATTCGATATGTACATGGGCTTCATAAATATGACCATGTTTCCCACATCCGTAAAAAGCTGAACTGTTTATAAATTCGCTTAAGACGCAATTCATCAATTCAATTCTATTTGGTTTAAATGTGACTTTATAGTTTGCACTAGTGGTCGCCCATAGGTCGAAATTCGACCATAATAAGTTTTAATTGTAAGTTATTCAATATTTATTATTAAAATGTAATGTTCAAACATTATTAAGGTTAATTAATTAATTGATAATGGCTATTATTAATTATCTTTTCGATAAGAACGCCATCCTCATTTAAGCATTATTCTATTAAGACCAACTATTTTGTTTTCAAACATCATGAATATAATTTGCGCGCCATCTATGTTCATTTACCGTTATAAATATTTTTGTTTGTGTGCGTCTGGTAATGTATGGTGATGTGTGTAATGTTTTATTAAAAGCTTTTATTTAACTTGCAAAGTATTAATGTTTGTTCGGGTGGAATCTTTGAACTGAGTTTAGAAGCAGATAATATCTTCAATTGATTAAACTGACATTTTGTGTGCATGTTTAGTTTGGATGAAAATGCACGACGAAAATACGTGACGTCATTCTAAATCCAATATGGCGGACTATACAAGATGGCGGAATAGACATTTTTCATGTACCTACTTCTTCAATATGGGTATCAAATGAAAGAACTCGTCGAGAGCAACTTGAAAACTAAAGTGAAGTCATACAAAATCCAATATGGTTGGACCCCCTGAGATGGCGGAATTGTTATTTTAATGCACTTCTTACAATATGGGTATTAAATAAAAGAGCTCGTTGAGACTAACTCGAAAACTGATGTGACGTCATTCTAAATCCAATATAGTGAACTTCTTAAGATAGCGGAATATTTATTTTAATGCACTTAGACAATATATGTACTTATACAAAGAAATTCAATTAGACTACTCGTTATTAAATTATAGACCAAATTACATTTTGACTTTTACCACTCTAAAGTGTCCTATAATCTCCATCGGAACACAAAGTACCCGCTAGCTAATTTTGATGCGATCAGTTCAGTAGATTTGGCGTTAATCGCAGTCATGATATAGACAAACAGAGTGACGACTTTTTCCTGTGCTGTTTTGAGTGGCCAGCCTATTTAATATATCTATTTTTTATTCTATTTTATGTTATTGGAAGGCAAACAAGCATTCGGATTTCCTGATGGTTAAAAATTCACGTCGTTTAGAGACAGCAAAGGTGTTAATGGTGTGTTGCTGACCTCTTGATTTTAGGCCTCGAGCAAAAGTGAGTTTACCGGCTACTTTACCGGCTACGGCTCTGCCTACCTCTTAGGGGATATGGCGTGAATATACTTAAACATTTAAAAACATCGTTTTATATGTTACAGCGTTCGATTGCAAATCCAGGTGGAATAATTTACGGGATATGTACAGGAAATGTCTGTTTGGAAAAAGCACGGCACCCTGTCGATATAAATACGGAGCTCAGTTGAGCTTCCTAAAAAAAGTATTCAATATTGAAACTGAAGAAGAAGAACCTGGGACTTCTAAAGAAGATTCAAACAACCCTACTTTTTGTGACGTATCTCTTAATAGCTCTGATATAAAAACCGAATCTAACTATGAAACAGAAATATATCCTGAATTTCAAAGTGTAAAAGAAGTGAATCCGTTAAACGGAGAGGTACATCCGGTTGACGCATTTCTGGCGGGAATATCTCCTACATTGAAAACCTTAAGTCCAATCGATTTAAGTTTAGCTAAATTAGAAATATTCCAAGTTGTACATAAATATGAAATGAAGACTTTAAAAGAGTCAACTATAATTTAAGGCCGGAAAAGTCTCAGTGAAGTAATAAAAAAAGTATCTTCACGCCCGTATCAACCAAGAGGTAGGCAGAGGCACAACCATGGCACCCACGACTAGCCGAAGACACTAAGACCCCAATGTGACAGGTGGCAAGCCTATCGCCAACCGGGCACATATCCAATCCCGAGCAACACTTTTTTTATTAGAAAATTGGAAAAACCAACTTTTCTTTTGTTGCACGACCCGGAAAACAAACCCGGCTGATTCGAACCCGGGACCTCATGCAGTCAAAACCAACACCTGAACCGCTAAACCACAGAGGCGATATGAATATAGTAAAATAGTGTACATTTTATAAATGATACTTTATTTATTAAAAGCCATCAACTCGTCCCAGCTACGCACGGGTGGACAAACCTCTCTGCTATTATGCATATAAACCTTTCTCTTGAATCACTCTCTCAATTAAACCGCATCAAAATCCGTTTAGTAGTTTTTAAGATCTAGTGCTAACATACCTAGTGTACAAAGTAGGTATAGTTCGACCTCCTGGTGCCGATGGTGGCGAACTTTTTTTAAATAAGTATATAAGTTCCACCTGTTTTATCATCAACCAAAGTCGGAAAATCGACCAATTCTCAAAGTAAGTATTTAACAATTTCAAAAATGTTATCAATTAATAAATTTATGCAAATTAAAGCATTTTTTTGTTATGAAACCACTCCCGTTAAAGCAAATCATTAATATTTAATTAATTAATTAATATTTCCCCGTGTTGGTCCGGACTCCTTTGCAGAATAGACCATCTGCCTTTCTGCCAGGCAGCTCGTAAAAGGCGAGCATAGGCTAACCGTCACTAATACCGTGACGTCTGACTAGGTGGTAGAGTTAAGCAGCGACTCACCCGGATTGGTACCACCTTCTTACCTATAACTGCCGCTATAACTGTCGCCACTTTTGCTCGAGGCCTAAAATCCCTGCATTAGGTTGGCAACGCACCATTGCCATCTTTGGTGTCTCTAGGCGGCGAGAATTCCTTCCTGGAAGTCCGTCTACTTGTTTGCCTTCCAATATCATAAAAAAAAATAACTATCCAACTATATTCAACATATTGATGCATACATGCATACAAATACCTTGAAAGTGATGTCACATTGAGTACAGTACTATTATTTAAATTACGCGCTTCGGCTTTACACTTAATAGACTTTATACTTTTATTTTTAATAGGGTTGACCTAATCTAAATTTAAGCGAAATGATTAATTAGGTAATAACAACTATGTATATAGATATCTTTAAAATATATTCGGATTACCGAAGCTTAACGTATTTAGCCGAAGCGCATAATTTAAATAGTATTTCCCGAGATTAGTAAGCATGTATATTGTATTTCTTTTATACACTTTCATTGTCAATATTGATTACCTATCTACAGATAAAGATATGGTAGTTTTTTTGTTAAGATATTTTTCCTAAAAACTGCTACATTACTATAACTACAAATATGCTAGTCATTGGGCAGGCCACATTGCTCGTAGAACCGACAACCGCTGGGGAAGACAGGTTCTCGAGCGGCGGCCCCGCAGCGGATGACGTAGTGTTGGACGACCACCCACCCGGTGGACTGATGATCTGGTCAAAGTCGCGGGGAGTCGCTGGATACAAGCAGCTGGTGACCGTGACTTGTGGCGCTCTTTGGGGGAGGCCTATGTCCAGCAGTGGACGTCTTCCGGCTGATGATGGATGATACCCCATTCTAAGAAAAAACACTGAAATATTAATATAATAACATCGTTATAGTAAAAAAAATAGAATTCATAAGTAAATCTCAAAAAAGTTTGTTCGGATCTTCAAAAATTGGAACCAAACAGAATCAGAAAAGGGAATCATTGAAATTGGTATAACTTAATATCAGCAATTGCAAAATACGGACTCAATTTCAATAAGTAAATCGTCTGCGTTCATAAAAATCATCAGATATAGACTTAGTGGCAATAAGACCACCTCGCAAGTACGCTCTTTCAAATAAAAAATAATTTTTAAAATCGCTTTAGTACCTAATGATGGAGTCTGAGTCAAACATATTAGCTTCTTCTTTTTTCAAACTCGGTTATAAAATAGTGAAAAACATAAATTCGAATTGAGAGACTCTTTTCTTTTTTGGAAGTCGGACAGTGAGATAAATTACAGACTACTTATTTTTATAGGCAATTACAATTTTAAAATACAAATTTTAACAGCCGAAACTGATCGCATAAAATTAGTAGCAGGTCATAACCCGTTTACAGCTTGTCAAGTTTTCTTTAATCGCTACCGTCTCTGTAAATTATTTGTTTGAAAACTTTTACAGCGCCTCTGTTTTCATGTTCTCATTTTTTTATGTTATAGGAGGGCAAACAAGTAGACGGATATCCTGATGGTAAGAAATTCACGCCGCCTAGAGACACCAAAGGTGGACACCAAAGGAGGTCAGGATGTTTAGGCCTCGAGCAAAAGTAAGTTTACCGGCTACCTTACCCTCCGAACCGGAACACGTCATGACGTTATGGCGGCAGGAATAGGTAAGGCGGTGGTACCAATTCGGGCGAGTCTCTGCAAAATTCTACCACCTAGTCAGATGTCACGGTGTTAGTGATGATAAGCCTATGCTCGCCTTTTACGAGCTGCCTGGCAAGAAAGGCAGATGGTCTATTCTGCAAAGGAGCCCGGACCAACACGGGGTCTCATGTTTATGTTACACAGATGTTCAACTTCTTATAATTTATAGTAGTTAAGTACATATTTATTATAAAAATAAGAAGCTGTCCGATTACACAACGGTAAACGTACCGTTCAAACCACATCACCATTAATATGAGACAATAGCGACAGGAATAGGTATCGCATGTTAATCATAAAATTCTAAAAAAAATCTACCTCCTATTTATAGTAACATTAGAAAGTAGAAACTGACGCCACCTCTTGCTTCTTATCAGCTGTAAAGTAGGAAAACAGTTGATCTAAATTCTTGAAAAGAGCATTAACCGTCTGCCTCTTTGTTATACCTCTTATTTGAATACAGGAAATGTTGCATGAAGGTCAGGAATGCTTAATTACAGAAGTCCATAAATCATACCTTACCCATATTCCTTTTCTAATTTAGGCTCTGGTGATATTGGACAATTACGTCTGTTTTATTACATTTAAACGACAGCCTTCCTAAGTTAACAACCGTGGGATCCCTTAATAAGGTATGTCGAATGAGGAACTACGCACTTACGTTTTTGGATTAATTTAAAAGATTAATTTCTGTTTTACTGCTTGAGCTGGATTATAAAATAAACGGGTCATGATTAAACTGAAGGAGCATTTACCTAGGCTATCAAAATGGCGGATCGTGCCGCCATTTTGTTATGCATCTAGACACTGTTATTATAGATTTGAACTAGGTACCTGTTGAAAGTGTAAGCCTAGATCTAATTTAAAATGGTGGCCGTCATTATTATTCTTTATATTTTTATACACTAGGACAATATTCATTTGTTCTATTTGTTATTACTTGATGAGTAGGGTTGTATCATCAAAGGGTCCGAGCCTTGTCGTGGCGGGGGGGCTGAGTAACTGGGGTCGAGCTGGGACCCTAGCGAAACCAATACGGACCAAGGAGGGCGCTCCTCAGTACCCCTCTCTGTTCAAGAGGGGACACGAGGAGCACGCACAGGGTGGTGGGTCATTTGGACCGCGCGGGATGGCGGCAGTACGGTCCGTGGAGAAGGGGCTTTCCATCTAGCCCGCCCAGTCGAGATGGGCTTGCGGCAGGTACAGGGGTGCCTGCCGGCACTGGAAACCGTGGAGACACGTTGTGTCTCCGTGCACTACTTCAGACGATATGCGGCCCCTATTGGGTGGGGCTGCCAGAAGGGGATCGTCAGATCCAGCGCCACAGGGGCAGTGGAAGTTTGCAAAAGCGTCCCCACAGCCCCGGTATCTGGCGAAGGGGAGGACACCGTGTGGTTTTAGTGAGTAGGAGTCTCACATAACCCGCCATTTCCCCTGAAAGTGGCGGGTATCCATGATGGATTTCCACACGTTAAAAAAAACAAAAGGGTTGTATCATCAGCAAATAAGATGGATTCTTTACCTTCAGTTTCCCGGTTTTTCTCATTATTTGATCCTTCTTCTGACAATAACCAAAACACCAAAGTATAATAAGGAAAATTGGTCCGTCCCCTCAGGCGTTATGCGATGACCAAGGGAAATGGTTATTTTATTTTTATATATTATGTATTTTATCTAAATCTGTTCAAAAAATTATGCATAAAAAAGTGGAAGCTACCACTTAGTTTCACAACTTTTCGCATTAAAAAATAAAACAGGATTTCCATAACAAATATTTTTGACCATGATTAAGTACTGTGTGCCAAGTGTGAGTTTTTGAAAAGATTTACTTTACTGTCCCGTTTACGTTTAATAATCTAAATGTATGGAGTTATTGTCAGCGCCTCTAGCGGACAGTCGAAACAACTAAATTGTTCCTACATTTGGATCGTTTAAATGCAAACACGGTAGTAAAGTAAATTTCTGCGAAACTCTCACTTAGCACACAGAAGGGAAATAGAGTTTTATATTGACAGTAGAGGCTACACAAGTCTGAACCACACGAAATTGAGGAGCAGTCGCTTCATATCACTATCACTGTGACCAGTTTCCGGGTGCTTTTGATCCTACTTCCTGTTGAAATCTACACTCTGTGGCTATTTAACATTTAAAATGCTGCTTTTCTCGTTTTACTTTTATAAGTGAATAAAAACTTTCAAGACATTGAAGGCAAATACGGATTTCCTGATGAAAGTAATAAAGCGTTACAAACCTTAGCTTACCTAAGCTGTTAAGAGGGTATATATTTTCTACGTTTAACATAAAAAACTTGTATATGAGTACACAAGAAGATTTAATGAAGACTCTATCCAAACGAAAGTTAGAAATTGTATATTGTCTTCTATAAAAGTGCTTATAAAAGTAACTTCACGACCGTTTCCATGAGGTCGTGCGCAGAGGTACAAGCGAGGCACTTACGATTAGCTAAAGGTACCTAGTCCACAATGTGAAAGGTAGCAAACTTATTACTATATATTGTTAAAATAGATTTATTATTTTACAATAGATTTTTATTGAAAGGCAAATAAGCAGACGGATTTACTGATGGTAAGAAATTCACGTCGCCTAGAAACACCAAAGGTGGTAATGATGCGTTGCCAACTTGGGTTCGGGATTTGAGGCCTCGACCAAATGTAAGTTTACCGGCTACCTTATCCTCTGAACCGGAACACGTCAACGGCGAGCACTGACGTTATAGCGGCAGGAATAGTTAAGAACCAATTGGGGCAAGTCGAAACTCTACCACCTAGTTAGATGTCGCTGTGTTAGTGGCGGTAAGCTTATGTTCGCTTTTTAGGAGCTGTCTGGCAGAAAGGAAGATAATCTATTCTGCAAAGTGGCCCTGACCAACACGGACTACTATAAAATGCTTAAAATCCTCTTAAGAGGCGAGCAAACATTACATAGGTCATTACCAACAAGACCACTGGTGGTAGACTTACTTCTACTCGTCTAAGCAAGAAACCACCGCTTTACTTATTCCTGCCGCCTTAATGAAGTCTGGCTTAGAAGGTGGGATAACCGGTAGACATACACAGCTGTCCTAAAACCATGGTCATAGAACAGCGACGCACCTACAACATTAATGGTGTCTGTTCTATGGTTACCACTTACCATTAAGAAAGCCGTGTGCTTGTTCGCTCTCTAATCACGTAAAAAAACAATGTGTCAGGCTATCTCTACATTTTCAAGATAAAATGACTTTCCCTATGGTTATCCTAAGGCCTGAAGCATAATATGGTTCAATTGAAACGTTCGTGACACAGCAGAATAGCTGTGATTAACGCAATCACCAAAGCATGTTGGTAACACCTGATACACGCCTGAGGCATATAGGCATGAGATACACAAGACTTTTTAATTGACTCCAAAAATGAGGTTCTCAATATACTATGTTTTTTAAGTACCTACGTTCGTTAGGCGACTAGCTTGTAAATAGGAAATATGTTTTAATAATTCTTCTTTGGGTAGGTATTTCATAAGTTTGAGGTGGTTTGATATAAATTTGATTACAATCCGATTCGTTTCTTATTTATACTCATTTAGCTGTTGCCCGCGGCGTTACGCGCTTGGTCCCACAGAAACATTTTTTCGGGATAAAAACTATCCTGTCTGTTCATCCAAATTACCCTCTATATGTCTACCAAATTTTATAAAAATCGGTTTAGCAGTTTTTGCATGAAGGAGTAACAAACAAACAAATAGACAAACTTTCGCATTTATAATATTAATAGGATAATGCTCACGATGTCACGATTTAACGATATGTGCAAATTATTGCATTGTTTTATTAAATATAACTCAAAAACTTGCCAGCTCTGTCCATCTGTAACACAAATAAGTATAAACATTATAAAATTTCTTGCTTATGAAATTTGACGAAACAATATGCATGCTTAGTTGATCTAATATTATACTATACATTATAATATAAACCTAGTAATTTTGTAGGCATATGTTGTATTTCTTTTGATCATTGATTGAATACATTTTTATTCACGGATGTTTTAAGGCCAGTTTGCCCCAGTGTGACCCAAGCTTTACTCACATAGTGCGGGCATATTGTATCAGGTCGCGAATACAAAAGCTCTTTGTGTAGGAACAAAAGACGCCACGCCCGCCACTACAGGTAATCACCGACGGGATTGTATCCAGTAATAACCCCTATTTTGGGTAATACCGCCTTTACAGTTGGAATTTAAATAAATGTCGACTTTTATTAGGATCCCTCGCAACAATGACTTTTCTCTGCGATTGACGTTTTCGTTTCTTCTTTTGTGAAATGCAAAGAATTGGAATGTTTGTGCCTAAAGCGTAGTAATTGTTGAAGTTTGTATTATTATGGAGGTGTACATGTTAACTTATGAGGGTTTTCAAAGTATTGTGGAAATTTAAGCCTTTTTCTTTATGCTAGACTTGTAAACCATCTATTGGGGTATGACCCCTTGTTGAAGTCGTTAGAGCTGATGTATGGAAGTTGTATTCTTAAAAAAATCGAAAGGAAAACAAATAGAATGATTTCCCAAATAAGAAATGGAGGTTGCCAAAAGACACGAATAATTACTACGAAGCAGAAATCTACCATGTGGTCACAGTAATAGTGTTGAATAATTAATCGTTTCTAAAGACTATAAAGGAAAGGTTCTCGAGTGGACTGATGATCTGGTCAAAGTTAAAAGCGGCTGATGATCGTGACTTGTGGTGCACTTTGGGGCAGGCCTTTGTCCAGCAGTGGACGTTCTCCGGCTGATGGTGATGATTAACTTCAAAAACTATTAGAGAACCTTTTACATGTGGCTTCGTTCTGTCAATTTACGTTTTTTTGGATACCTCACACAAATTCGATCTAACAACAAAGTAAGCAAATAATGTGCTTGTGTTATGGGTGTTAGTCAACGATACTAATACATAGAAACATTTAAATAGATACCACAATAAATTGATTAAACACTCAGACTTGGAAATGCAGACATCTAAATGTCAAATCACACAAATGACTGCCCCCGTCGGGAAGAGAACCTCAGCCTCGCGGTAGGTCGATGTAGTTAGGCGTGTACGCTCGCCATTTCACCAACGAAGCGATCGATACAACTGACGAATTTACGAAGTAATAATTAACATGATAGTACTTATTACAAATTATTTCAATGAGGTCAGATATCTGCGTTGCTGACTGTACCGAAATGACAATTTGTCACTTAACTCGACCACTTATGCGTCACGGTGTTAGTAACAAAACTGACATTTGAGCACATGAGCAAGCTGCTTAGTAGAAAAGCAAGGAGCCAGTACTCTTTAATAGAAAATGTTGATATCGGTTTTATGGAAGTCTTAGAAACGGGCCACATTATACGTAAACATTGTTTTCATAAATATAAGGCAAGAAAAACATGGCGCCGAAAGTTGTGTTATGAATGTTATTATTATATTACATTCATCTGATGTATGTTAAATAAACGTCTCATATTAAATGTTTGTTATTTTACTTGATAAGGGAGCTCCGACTAGGGCTGTCACATTCAGGTTCCTTATTTTTTATTTTTTAATGCACAAAAAACTAATTCTACTAAAGAATGAATAGTATAGTAGAGGTACCACCTGGGTACCTATGCTCAGCCGCGTGTAATACCTAATTTAGTCCCACAATGTGTTAGTTGTTAATTCTATTGCCAACTGGTAATTTATCCAATCAAAATGCTAATCACTAGACCACATAGGAGATGGAGATATGAAAATACATAGCAACAACTATTTAGGTGACAGCAATTCATAACTAGGTGGTTAACTGCTGTTTAGCAGTTCGCCTGGAATAGTAATCTCTACCTACTCTTACCTTCACAGCCTCAGTACTCGCTATTTCTTAGTCTGTGGTAGAGGATAGGTTAGCTGGTGTAAGTGACAAATGTTAGCTATAAAACGTCAGTAACAAGTATATATGTATATATGCAACAGTGTATCTTACTGCCAGGTTAGCCACCTGCTTGTCACTGTGTTAAACAACGACACATAGCAGTTATGAATTGTTTTTCAGAACTGAATAGTGCCAACAAAACAACGTTAAATTTAAGTTGTTATGCTTCCAAAAGTATTTTTTATGGTTATGTTTAAATCGAATCCTCCCGAAATCAAAATGTTTTTGAAGTATTTATTTTTTTATGAATATTTATACCCAGAAAATCATTCAAAAACACTTGGCAGGGATAGGATAAGTTCTAAGCGATAGGTGAACCAATTAATAATAAATAAAGCCTCAATGCCTTCGGTAACCGGTACTTAGGTACTAAGTCTTTTTACAAATTTAAAACTGTATTTATAAGGACACACTTAAATCTACTCTCCTAGTTTTCTTCTGGTAATAATAAGCTGAGTGTATTTTAAAACTAAACATGCAAGAAGTATTTCTATTAGTGTGATTGCGGTTTTAAGTACAAAGTCAGATGGTATCGTCCGATTCCTGCCGTCATAATGTCAGTGCCTGTCATTGTAGTATTCCTGATGCTAGAAGTGCTAGAGGGTATAGTAGCTGATAGCCTTGTCTACATAATATTATTATGGCCTCAGGGTCTTAAGAACACTTTATTTTTTTTAACAAACGAGTACCAAATAACTGTTCTGCATTGCTATTGATCCACGTAATCAACATAAAGTTCAATACAACCAATCACAACGCTTTGTGCTTATTGTCAAATTTCGTAGGAGCGTTCTGATTGGTTTAAACGAACTTGGTACCTGTTTGTTAAAATAAACAGACTATATCAATAATTTTTAATGTGAATGTCTGCTAATATTCAAAACCTATCTACAAGTAAATATAGGTCTTCTTGCGTTCTGTTGCTAAGATATTTTTGTTGATAATTGAAAAATAATAGCTGTAACCTGACAATTGATCTGATGTTATGAATATTGGCTAAGTGCTAGTTCTCACTTCACACAACCAGTGCTTGTTTTTCATATAATGTCACAAAAAAACCTATGTCAACCGTATGAAAAAGTGACAACCCTACGTCTTGAGATGGCGACGCTCCTTGCAATTGTCTGATACAGCTTCCACATTC
This sequence comes from Calephelis nemesis, assembly GCA_002245505.1. NCBI lineage: Eukaryota > Metazoa > Arthropoda > Insecta > Lepidoptera > Riodinidae > Calephelis > Calephelis nemesis. The sequence goes on from NJDD01003429.1 coordinate 127,904, forward strand.
CATCAACTCGCGTTATTGTTTCCTTACCAAAATAACCACTTACCCAATCAAACCTTATTTGTATTAGCACAAGACTCAAAATCATTTAGCAATTTAAACTACAACGCCATCTAGTGGAATCCCAACTGTATACGGACGCCATAAGGTTGGAGTTTGTAAAACACAGTAAGACGGAAGTCCTGTAATTTTTTATAAAGGAAAGAAATGTGTATTGGAAATCGTTATCCATGGGGATAATTGGGATATGAAATGCTCCAGAATAATTGCAATAAAGCTTCCTGCCTTTATGGGCATATTGTTTTTATACTTATGTTGTAGGCATATTACGGAAAATTAAGAAATACTTTTCTTATGAGGAAATATGAGAAAAACATGGCTGTATCCAATTTTTTATACAATTTAAACGCAGTAAAACTGGAAAAACTGGCTTCAATTTCATTATGATGTTTTTTGTTATGTCTTAATTTGAATATGAATTTGTTATGTGATTTCAAATCATTAATGAACGATTTCACTATCGGTTGATGAAGTCTTGATCTGGGTTTCCTATGTAGAATAGACCATCTGCTTTTCTGATAGGCGAGAACAGGTTGACATTGTCATTACCAGCAAGACTTACTGAATCCTCTGTGGTCAAGCGGTCCGGCGACAGAATTGATTTTTTGAGGTCCCGGGTTCGATTCAATGGTTTGGCAACAAATTAGAAAATGAAAAATTTATTAAAATTCTATTAAAAATATCGTTGCTCGGGATTGGATATGTGCCGGTTGGCAATAGGCACATTGTGGGACTTAGTATTTCGGCTAAGCATGGATGCCTTGGTTGTGCCTCTGCTTACATCTTCGGTGATAAGGGCGTGAAGATATTTACTGATGGTAGAATGCCGTGTTGGTCCTCGTCCGGCTTCTTCACCACCACCGCCTTACCTATTCCTGCCACCAGAATGACAGGTACATATTCCACTCCACACAATAATTGGCCTAATGCCTCGGGTGCATATATGGTGTTAATAGGCCACGGTTATGTCTTACAAATGGAAAGAAAGAGAGTTTGCTATCTTATCGCGCAAAAAATTCTTTTACATCTTGTACTTTACAAGCTGTTTGCAGGTAGGCATAACAATAATATATATTTGGCACCATGGAAACAGGGTACCGACATGGCGACAGCTCCCGCTGCGCTCCGACCCAATTACTTTATTTTGAAGGAAGCCTGACAAACATAAATTAGAGCGAGTATCGTCCAGGAGTATTTTTTTATCACGGATGTAACGATACCATCAGAAGCTAGTGGGATATTGTAACAATGTATATTATTAGTTTATTAAAAAGAAAAAGATCCGTTATTTTTTGGTACGCAATTTCAGGTTATGGAAGTTTCTTTTTATGTGAGAGATCCATACTGCAGAACAGCCCATACCAACACGTGGAAAACTGGTACGTGTTACGAGTGTTATTTAACAATACTAGAAAATTTATTATGGTAGGTATGTGCTTATGTTGGAGTACTTCTACACATACCAGAACAAAATTAAAAAGCACTCAGTAATGGAAATGTAGACATCTAAACATTCATCACATTGTCGAGAATGGAACCCGGGCCTAGCTTTTGTTAATGGAGTTTGGCGTGTACGAGTAGCTTAGAATCAATCTGATAGCATACCGACACACATAAACTCGAAAAACATAAACTTCCTTCTGAAGCAGCATGGTAAAAATATTTACCAAAGAAGCAGAGAGGAAACATTTGAAATAATTATCTTATTCCACTCTAGGTTTAGCATTCTTATCTCATGTTGCTAAAAAGATAAGAGTATAATTTTGCAAGACATGTTTTATCTTTTACATGTTCCATACATTTAAAAAACAAACTCTTCTTCGGAATCCTGTGTATAATCCTGAAATAGACCATCTGCTTTCCTGTTATCAGCTCGTAAGAGGCGAGCATGAGTTCTAAGGGAAATTAGTATTAACCCTCAAGACCATACAGACTGTACAACAACTTGACTAGTTAAGGACCCACGACCTTACCTATTACTGACGCTATATTGACGGTAAGCTGTTTCATGTTGTGGTCCTAAGGGTAGGCTAGCCGGTAGGTAGGCTAGGTTTGATATCCTGGCTGCAGAAAAGCGAGGCACCTGTGGCATATCTATTATGGTAAAGCTAACACGTATAAAACGAACCATAGTTATTAAAGGCTTTGATTTTTTTCAAGATATTGGAAGGCTTACATGCAGACGGGTTTCCTGATGGCAAGGAATTCACGCCACTCACTCAATTATGGTGCGTTGCTAAACTAAATCCGGGATGTGAGGCCTCGAGCAAAATTAAGTTTACCGGCTACCTTATCCTCCGAACCGGAACACTTCAACAGCAAGCATTGACGCTATGGCGGTAGGAATAGGTAAGGCGGTGGTACTAATCTGGGCGAAACGCTGCGAAACTCTACCTCCTAATAAAATCAGGAGAGCAAGAAAATAAGTAGGAAATAAGTTGTTTGCTGATTTATACCATAAACAATTTAAGCTTACTATTGCTGCAAAACTCCAATTTATTTATTAACACGTCAAAATTCGTTAAAGTTATGTTTTATAAAGCAAATGGTTCCGAGATGGTCCCACATATAGTTTATTATAGGATTATTCCTTGTGATGTCGCCAATATCGATAAAAGTATGTATAATCTACGAGTGTAATGACTAGAACTTCGTTTTACTCAACGGCTGAACTGATTTGGCTGAAAATTGATTGGATTACCTCCTAAATAAAACCAGGACATAGGGTACTTTTTATCCCGTTCCCGTTTTGTCGCGGAAATTAGGAAAGAAAAGTATAACTCAAAAACTACAAGTCAGATTATGATGAAATTAATAAGGGAATACGAAATTACCTACATTTCCAAAAAAATAACTATCAAATTCGATTCATTATTTAAACCTACTCGCATAACAAATATAAGTACAAAAAAAAATAGAAAAAGTATTAAAAAGTATCTCCTCTTTAGAAAAGTCGGTGAAAAAGGAAGCACTCTGGTAAACAACACTCACTCTGGGAAGAAGAGAACAAGAACTATCACTATCTTATATCATTCTAGTTGAAAGTCTTATCCTGTTATACATATAATTCCGCATGGAGACGGAGTACATGTCGCCACCATGGCGTCGCCGCCTGCTGACTCGACCCAATTAATTTGTTTTGAAGATACTTCACAATGACAACATAAACACATAGCAACGAAAATAACAGATAATTTGCCTTTCAGCTTGTGGGTACAAAATCTAATGTACCTAATCTTCGAATGTAATTTCGAAGGGTTAACCCGTGGGAGGTATTGCGGTAAGGGCGTTTTGGCGCCATCGAGAGAAATATGGTCGTAGTTATTTTGGAATTATTTAATTTCGATTTTATATTAAGTGAAATTAGTAAATTTTAGTGACATTTTGTAGAATTTTGCTTATTTAAAGTGCACAAATGAAATATACATGCAGAAATTAGTGTATTTTTTCGTTCCTGCCAAATCTCACTAAATGAGTTTGAGTAAGAAAAGGAGGCCAACGCTTTATGCAAGACTTTCTTTTACAATTATTTTTTTAATATTGGAAGACAAACAAGCAGACTTATTTCCTGATGGTAAGAAATTTATGATGATTTTGTTAAACACCGGACTTAAATTGATGCCAATTTAAACATGCCAAAAATTAAAAAAAGCGGGTGCAATAAGAAAAAATATGTCAAAAAAAGTTTTAATTGAGTTTTTTAATGACGTTTTATGTTTATGTTCCTCTATAATACACTGATATTTTTTACATATATTATACTGAGCTATTTTTATTATTTCAAAAACAGATCAATTTTGGCAATGAGGAATTAAATTTTGTTTTTAATTGGGAAACTCTTTTGTAGTGAGCCCAATCTTAATTTTGGTTCTTTAATCAATTACATATTTTTTGTATTACTTATCTAATCCTAAAATTTTAAATAAATAGTAATCCCCTTAAAACCTTATACATAAACCAGGCATGTACTCGATATTTTATATTCCTTCACTGCAAGGGGACTTATTGTGAAGATATGTATATCTATAGCCAAATGGTTCGCTCCATTTTGGATTTAAAGTTATGTGGTCACTTTACTCCGACCATTTTTAATTTTGTTATTTCTAAATACACATTCTACACATCAAAAAACGAATAAATTTAATCGAATGACGCGTTTATGAATTATCATAGCCCAATTTCCATTTTGACTTTTACTCCTCTCCCACGGGAAACTCTTTAGTGAAAGGAAAAAAGTATTTTGTAACCTTCTTTGGAACATAAAGTCATCAAACAGCCTACGCTACGTCAAACGCTACGAACGGTTCAGTAGATTCAGTGTAAATCCCGATAATGATACACGAACAGATAAAATTATAAAAATATGTTCTATAAAACTTTTAAAATATGTTCAACGTACAGAGTTTTTTCTTCTACAGTATTATTAAAAGTGTAAATTGTTGTGTAATATGTAAAGTGTAAAAGGCATTTACGTAGTTACATAAATGATTTGCTAGTAATTTAGCTTCCAACTTTTCCTTATCTAAGAAAACATTTTATATACGGTTTTTACCTACGTATCTGAAATTAAACCGTTTCGATACTAAACTAACTTCTTTATAGTTAAAATGTATAATAATATGATATATTAATTATTATATAACGCAGTGTTGTAAACGTACGTGAAGCGGTGTTGTTCGAGAATCGCTTAAGGCCCCATACTCAGTCAGCCAGAAGAGCCAATCACCGCGCTCCCCTGTTCCATGATTATTATGAACAATGGCGCTCTAAAGTAAACGTCTTAAGCGACAAATCACTATTTTTGACACTACGAAAGTAATTTGAAAAAAAATATAAAAACTGAAACACTTATCTTTTAGGTATAGTACTTATCTATGTTTACGTTAAATCTGGTGTCGATACTTTCATATTTGAAGTAGACATTTGCGTTTTGCTTTCAAAAAAGAGTTAACTTTTTGATTTTTTTTCTATTGAGCAAAATGAAATGAATCGTGTTTTGGAAACACTAGTCTAGTAAAGTATATTCATGTTAATCTTGTGTATTTTTGTCAGCAAGATCCATGATTGCTTTGTATGAAAAAAAAAACAGTAAACTGCTGACGTAGTTTAGCGTATATGGCCCCTTAACATATATGCAAATACTAGCGGCCCGCCCCGGCTTCGCACGGGCAGGTATAAAACATACATGTAAACCATCCTCTTCAATCACTTTGTCTATTAAAAACAACCGCATCAAAATTCGTTGCGTAGTTTTAAAGATTGAAGCAAAAGGACATAGGGACAGAGGAAGTGACTTTGTTTTACATATACTTTGTTGTGACAAAACATACAGACGAGATAATCTAATCTCACATTTTCGTCCGGTTCCGGTTCGCAGAAAATTGTGAGGAAATACAAGTGTTAAATAAAAGGGTTAGAATGGACTTTTTGAAGTCCGTTAAAACTGTTTGGCATAAATCTATTGTGAAAAAATTAAGTGTTAAAAAAGTGTATACCTACAACGGAATTCCACTAACTGTCGACGATGAAGAATAATCCCATAAATTTTTTATCGGGCTTCCTTTTATCGGGCCTTTTCTTACATAATGTTCGTTAACACTACCCAGATTGGATTCGTGTCAATCATTCACAGGAAGGTTTCACTTGTTATTCTGTTTTACTTGCTGACCTACTTAAGGTAAGACTTGTTTGTCGTGGCAGTTATTTTAACCGACTTTAGATAGAGATATTAATACGAAAACCATGAAGCTATATTACTACTGGAGGTAGCACTCCTAATAAACAACTGTAGAGGATACTTTTGAATTGGAAATTGGAATCGTATATGTCATTTTAAGTAGGTACTTTTGATAGTACTAGCGGATTATTAACATTCAGTATTATTCACGTTAACCAAATGTTAATAATACATCAGTAGGTATTGTGTTCAAGAATACCTAAAATGACCTACTCGGTTCCAATTTCCAATTTCTATGATATAAATATAACCCTACTGATGTCATTTCCAAATTTCAGACTTTATCTAATTTTTTTCGTTCCGCATTTATTTCGTTTTGACTTTCTTAATAATTGACATTACAAAACTCACTGAGAGAGAGGCCGATACATTAGAGAGAGTCAGCAATGTTTGAAATTGACATCATTTCTTTGTTAAAAGTATAACCTCCAGTAGGAGTATAGCTTTATGGTAAAAACCCACGCAGTTTTTAGTAAGCACTTCTAATATATTTTACTGGGCCGGAACATGACAACGTTAAAAAATAAGTATCTTTAATCCCATAGGAATCCCCCATAGGTAGGCAGAGTGACAACCTATCGAAAACCGAGCACATTTACAATCCCGAGCAACATTTTTTTTGACAACGGGAATCGAACCCGGGACCTCATGAAGTCAAGTCCAACACCTGGACCGCTAGACCACAAAGAATTGGATGGACGGAATGATAAAATTGGATGGATTTTAAATAATCTTAAAATAAAAAATATCTTATAAATCTCAGTCATAATAATTTATATCACTCACTAACAAGGACCTATTCTATTGTGGACTTCCGTAGTCTAGCAGTCTGATATTGGACTTGACTTCGAGGTCCTAGGTTTCCGGTTCAGACAACAAAAGAAAATGTGTTTTTTTTTTAAATTATGTAATATACGGCGTGATAATTGGGATATCTGATCAATTGGGGATAGACTTGCCACCTGTCACATTAAGGGACTTAGGATTTTTTGGTTGTATTTCCACCTACTTTTAGTTGATACTAGGTACTACTAATATCTACTCTGTGGTTGATACGGGCGTGAAGATACTATTACTACCTTTATCATTAGAAATAAGTTATGAGGATGCCATACTGACATTTTATGGTTATTGACATAAAAATATCTTATGTCCAATGCCAACTTGAGTTAGCAAACAAAACGGTGATTGATTGTCTGAAGGGCCCACTGGGTACTCTATATGTTCGGTAGGGTTGTCGATTTACAGTTTTGCTGGATTTAAATAAAAAAAAAACTTTTAGTGCTTTCAATACTTTACATCTATATATATATATATATAAAAGAAAGTGGTGTTAGTTACACTACTTATAACTCAAGAATGGCTGAACCGATTAGGCTGGAAATATGTGGGGAGGTAGCTTAGAACCGGGAGAAGGACATATGATACTTTTATCCTGTTCGATTGTGAGGAAACTGGGAAAACAACATTTTAATTTACCCATACAAATTGAACGGGCGGAACGAAGTTCGCGGAAACTGCTAGTTTTACAATAAAGAAATACACAGCAGATAAGTTTGATTTCAAATATTTCTTTTACGGTTCATCTATTTCGTAAATTTTTCATTCATATTTTAATTAATTGCTGGGTTTAAGTTAAAAACAAAATAAATGTTATGTTGCTTTTACAGATTACATAGAGAAAGAGACTTTGCAATCAACCCTTCGTCCCCACCTGAGACATTCAAAATATGAAAGATAGGCTAGGTCTTTTTAAGCAATTTTTAAACGTACTTACTAGCTAAGGTACGTTTAAAAAGCTGAAAACGAAAAGCCAATATCAGTTTGTCTTTATTTCTACTATAGACCTGGGAATCAAACCATTTACTTTAGTACTTTTACTATTTCGTGTTGTAAACGGCAATACGGTCGGTACTAGACAAGAAAAGTGACAATTGATGTCCTATGCTAATGCAGAAAAATGTGTTTCTGTGTGTGTTTGTGTGTTGTGTTTTTATGTTTCAAATTAAATTAAATATGTTTAAAAACTAAAAAACTCAAAACTTTGCCACTTGTCACATTTTGAAACTTAGTAATTTCTTCTTAAATCGGGGTGCCTTGCCTTCTTCTTCAGGGGTATGTGTGTACATAATATACTTTTCATTTCTTTATATGACAATTTTAAATTAGTGGCAACCCTAACCAGTTGTAGGTAGCTGTACTCAACAAAGTAAACTCAAACAGAAAAATTAAAAATCTCAAGAGTCCTTCTCACTGTATTGACGTAGGTGCTTCCCATGTTCAGATAATTCAATGTTTTTAATGGAAGCAGACGGATATCCTGGTTGCAATAAGTACAATAAAGAAGTTAGCAGCGCGTTGCCTACATAAGGTTTTATAAAACAACTGGAAAAGAGAAATGCCAGTAACATCCTTTTTATTACTTATTATTGTTACTGGATCGATACCAAACCCAAATATGCGATTTAAAAATTTTTTGTCTGTCTGTATGTTCAAGCATCACGTGAAAACTAACGGTTCGATTTCGATTAAACTTGGTATAATTATACCTTATTATCCTGGGCATAAAATGGGATACTTTTATCCTGGAAAAATAAGTAGAAAAAAAATAACTGTAAATTTTTCAGTTTTAGACCGAAATCCGCGCGACGGAGTCGCGGGCGGAAACTTGTCTACTATAAAAAACACGTTTTTTTGTAGGCATAAGTACTAATTTTTAGTATTTTCTAGTTGTTACATAAAGGCGGAGCTTATTCTTACTTTTCTGGTAGTTTTGATAAAATCTATTGCTCAATTCGAAATTGTATCCGGGCTATGCTAACTAATTAATAGGTATTTATTTTTACAGTTAACATTTTCTATATATTTAATTACAAATTATTCAAGTTTCTACCTGTTAATTAAGAACTAGTAAAAATTGCTTAAAATTACGTTTTTTGTTAGGGAGCCCCCCTTTAATATTTATTTTATAGTTATTTAATTAGATATTTATTTTAAAAGGTAGGTACCTACCTAATATACAAGTAAGTATGAATACTGTGAAAATATGAAGCGTCTCTCTGTTATCGTTTTTAATATTGAGCAAAAAATAGTAAAAAAGAAGGTTAAATTAAAAAAAAATATTAAGGTTACTTACTTTTTATTTTATATATTTTGTTTTAGTAGGTATTTGTTGTTATAGCAACAACAGAATTACATCATTGATGAAAGTTTCAGCTTTCTAGATATCACGGTTTATGAGATACAGCCTGGAGACAGACAGATAGACAGTTTTAGTCTCGTTAAAACTCTAGAAAAGCGGGACGGATTGGCTAAATTTAGTTACGAATTACCTAGTTGTTGAATTCCAGAGAAAGTTTAAAAGACAAGAAAAAACAAAAATTGCGAGGAAACTAAAACATTTTGAGTTTTCCCATACAAACAAAACCGTGGAACGAGGTCATAGCTAGTTTGGAAATACAACTAAAAATCAGTACGACCTATTCTTGTTTATCTTGTTGGTGCCGGTCGAATGAGG
>NJDD01003429.1:137269-170914 GCA_002245505.1 Calephelis nemesis
GTAAGGCGGTAGTACCAATCCGGGCGAGTCGCTGCTAAGCTCTACCACCTAGTCAGATGTCACGGTGTTAGTGACGGTGAGCCTTTGCTCGCCTTTTACGAGCTGCCTGGCAAGAAAGGCAGATGGTCTATTCTACAAAGGAGCCCGGACCAACACGGGGGAAAACATAATCGTGTATAACTATTCTATTCCTTTATTTGGACTAAAAATTCCTTTTCCGAATTTAGAAACGGGAATCCGTATAGGAATACCACATACAGTGGCAGACCTCGATCTGTTCTGGGGGCTGATTATGTAACTCAGTTGCCCATTCAAAATGGAAAAGTGTACGTCAAATAGCTGTCAAATGACGTGTTTTATATTTGCTATCTCCAGTGACCAACAGAAATACAATAGAGATAGCAAACACAAATGACGTCATTTGATGTACACTTTTGCAGTTTGAGTTGGCAACTGAGATACATAATCACCCCCTTGGACTCATCTGTCTAAAATTTTTGTTATCTGTTTTTTTTGCTTCGTTTGGAAACCCCACGTACACAGTGAAGAAAGGTATCAAATATTTTGCTATTGGATTTGAATCCTGAGTAGCTCAAATACCTAAATCAGTCGTCGGCTTGAGATGAGAGGGTACAGGTTGAAATCCTGCCTGGGGCGAAATTTTTCCTTGTTTAAAATTTGTGGAAAAAGATAGCAGACTTCTAAAATAAGTTTAGTTAAAATACTATTAAAAATCAACTATTCCTATAAAAGCAGAGGAAATAGGCAGATAGTCGAGTAATTTGAGGAGGAATTTCAGCAAATATGAATGATGTAGGGTCTGGCCAATTTCCTGGAGCATCGATCACCGTCGGACGGCGCTCGGGACATCAGATCAATAGACAACACTTACAGTATGTCGGATGTCCACGCACACCCTTGACGGGACGTCACTGGGAGTGGGAAAAACTGTGCTAAAAAACTGCACCTATTTTTCCTCTTGTCCCATCTCAAAATCGCAACACAACGCAATTTGTTGAATAATAAAAAATAATTATTGCAATTTTAAAATGGATCTTTACTTCTTTTTCTTATCGCATCACTTGTTAACGGAGGATACCATTTCGTAATTATTAGTTTGCTGAAAAGGTTATATAAGAAAGAAAAAAAGTGGTTGTCTGTAAAGTCGGTTTTACGGGCGTCTTTTTCTCGGTAGAATATGTGGGAGAGAGACGCAAGGTATTCGCCCGTCCGTCGGTGACTCATCGTAACAGACGTGAGCGGGCGTTACACGTTTTCAAGAGTGACTCCGAGCCACAACCTAATTTAAGACGTTGTCACGTCAATAAGATTCCAATGTCTTTATAATAATAGACAATCAAACAGTAAAAGAATGAACTATGTTCATTGACCATATTAAAAAATACAGTAGCAGACGATTGAAAAGGGGAAGCAGAATCTATTTTAGAATATCAGTCTTTTTTTATGATAACAAAGAGCAAACAAGCAGACGGATTTCCTAATGGTAAGACATTCACGCCGCCTAGAGATACCAAAGGTGGTAATGGTGCGTTGCCAACCTGAGGCCGGGATGTTAGGCCTCGAGCAAAAGTAAGTTTACCAGCTACCTTACCCTCCGAACCGGAACACGTCATGACGTTATGGCGACAGGAATAGGTAAGGCAGTGGTACCAATCCAGACGAGTCACTGCGAAACTCTACCACCTAGTAGGATGTTACGGTGTTAGTGACGGTATGCCTATGCTCGCCTTTTACGAGCTGCCTGGTAGGAAGGCAAAGTCTATTCTGGAAAGGAGCCCGTACTAACACGGGGGAAAATAATTACGGCGATTCACGCCAAATTTTCTGAACCGATTTTAATAAGATTTGCCTGGTAGGTAAATTATGTTTTGATGAAGGTTGTAGGGCACTTTTTATTCAACGGGTTTCCCTTAAGAAAGATGAGAGGAAAAATTAGGAACACTAGAATTTTTTTTTATTGTACAGGTCATCTTGCATATACTTACATACATATTTTCACTTGGGCTTGCGGGATAGGCAGAGAGCATCGAGTGCCAAATGAATAAAGTTTGCAGAATTGGCTAGTTGCCTAATAAAACAGTACTGGACAATGTGTACTGGGATAAGAGCCTGCTTGGTTATCCGTAATGGGCACCTATCTTATTATGGGACCTACATTTTTGTTGCGAAGCATTCTTTAAACCGGCGTAGTTGTTTTCATTTTTCCACAGGTTACAATCCGGAGAGTGTGCCAAGGAACTGTACAAATTACCCTGGCTCCATTTCTTTCCCAAGAACCGAGATGTAAGATGTACATATCTATCATATCTAGATGATATCGGTCGTATTTGGCTAATATGCGTTGTACACGACCTAAAAAGCTCACTTAGATTATTCGAACGGAGGTATGAAATTCTCTGCCCATGTAAGTGTTCTTTTTCCCCGTGTTGGTACGGGTTCATTTGCAGAATAGACCATCTGCCTTTCTACCAAAAAAACTCGTAAAAGGCGAAAATAGGCTTACCGTCACTAACACCGTGACATCTGACTAGGTAGTAATAGTTTCGCAGCGACTCGCACGGATTGGTACCACCCCTTATCTGTTTCAACTGCCATAACGTCAGAACTTGTCGTTGACGTGTTCCAGTTCGAAGGATAAGGTAGCCGATACACTTACTTTTGCTCGAGTAGTAACGTCCCGGCTTCAGGTTGGCAACGCACCATTTTTGGTTTCTCTATAATATAGGAATTGCCGGAGCAATATTATAACACATTGTGTGTGTAGGCACCTTTTGGTTTCGTGTAATTCTATTTTCGACCATTTCCTTTCTTTCCAACAGGTGAAGTAAGGTGAAGTAAGATCTTCAAACTAAGTATAGCTTAGAATGATGATCTTTACTTAGCGTGACAATCCTTACAAATATGTATTGAAATAAAATGTATTTTTTTAACGTTTAGTAAATCTCGCCCTGTTTGACGGTTTGGGGTGGAGAAACGGTAGCGTGTTTATCACTGGTACGTATAGATGTAAAATATCTACTGTACACTATGGCTGAGCACTTTAGCCGACCGTTTCAAGGATTATGATAAGAGGATTATCACCTGTGGTGATGTTATCCGATGTTGGCGTTGACTTTATGAGGTCTAGGGGGTCAGGCAATACAAATGTGTGTTTAAGTTTTCTAATAAAAGCATTGTTTTCCGGGATAAGCCCGTTTGGTAAAAGGCTTGCCACCTATCACATTGTAGGACTAAGTAACTTTGGCTAATCGTGGATGTCCTGGTTGCAACTTCGCCTACATCTTCAAGGATATGCATACTTACATACTTTATCACCTCTGTGGCCTAGCAGTTCAGTTGTTGGACTTGGCTGCATGAGGTCCCGGGTTCGAATCCCAGGTCCGGCAACTAAAAGAAAATTGGGTTTTTCCAATTTTCTAATAAAAAAAAATGTTGCTCGGGATAGGATATGTGCCCGGTTGACGATAGGCTTGCCACCTATCACATTGTGGGACTTAGTATCTTCGGCTAGTCGTGGGTGCCCTGGTTGTGCCTTTGCCTACCTCTTCGGGGATATGGGCGTGAAGATACTTTTTTATATATTCGCATAGTAGTACTATTTAGATTATGCGCTTCGGCTATATTCGTCAAGCTTCAGACATCCGAATGTATTTTAAAGTTTGATATATAGAAATTTTATTAAATAATTAATAATTTCGCTAAAATTTATATTAAGTCAGCCAATGTAAAAATTAAAGTGTAAAAAGAGTAATAAGTGTAACGCCGAAGCGCATAATTTTAATAGTAGTACTGTAGATACAGTCTTCACGCTTCGAATGTAAGTAAAATCTTGTTGATAAGGTCTTTTCCACTCATCTGTTGAGAGTATTAATTATGTTTTAGGAAAAGAGACAAAAAAACATGCATGTTTTCCAAATGGCACTTATCGTTACACTTTACACTTTATATAATACAACAACAATAACAATAACTAGGTAACACGTCAAAAACACAATCAGCAAAGTTGGTCCATCCAGAATTCCATATAGTGAAAAACTACGAGAATTATTTAAAAAGAATTACCAAATCGCATATATATTATTATATATTGGAGACGGTTATTGCAAGTTACTGTTATCCCCCCCAGGGTACCAAGCCTTGTCGTGGCGGGGGGGCTCAGTACCTGGGGTGCAAGCCAGCACCTTGGGGAAGCTAATTGGTACCTCAACGCCGGGCACTGCTGGCGCTAACCACGTCGGCGTGTTTGTGATATCGTAATCCACGGGAGGTGTCGGTGTTACGTCTATCTGCCTATCGTGGACCGAGGGTCTTGCCTTAATTGGCCAGGCCGCGAGGAAGAAAACCTCTATAAAAAATTACCCCAAGCCAAGGTGTAGAGCCGTGCCGAGGGCTGAATGGCACAGGGGTGTTTGTGTCGCGAACGGTTCCAGCTTTGGGTGCTGTGGCAAGGCCCATCGTAGTTGCCTAGCCACGTCGGAGCGGCGTAACGGCGTGGTGGTCTTTGTAATTCGTCCGCTTATCGTGGGAACAAATATGAGCGAATTTATTACAAACAAAAACTTTGATGTTGAGGCGGAGGGCCGTGAAGGCCAAACAATCGTAGACGGTGGTGAAGGCCCTTCTGAGGGCCACGCTACTGAAACAAGAGGCCCTTCTAAGGGCCAGAAGGACCTCGCTGGTCTGAAAAGCCCTTCTAAGGGCAAAAAGGATGGCGATGAATCTAAAGGCCCTTTTCAGGGCCAAGGTGTCGTACAGCATTGTTATTACCGAGAGAACAATTTACTAGTTAACGGCCAATGTTAATAATCAATCCTAATCCAAAACTTGCTGTCCAAGATTGATATTTTGATCTATTTTTATGTTATCGCTTGCCAATAACATATCTGTGGACAGAATATATATGGCAATTAGGTATAGGATAGGCCGGCCGATACGCAGCTATCTAGATTGCTTGAAATCCATCTTTAGAGAAATATTATTAACATTGACCGTAAGTCTACCTTTTGAACCCATAAGTCGGCAGCATCTCATACAACTTTTGAACAGCCAGAATTAAATCGTTTGCTAAGTGAAGGGGGGAGAGGACGGTTGACAATCGTTTAGTAGGAATGGTTGAGTTATATAGTTATAGAAAGGCCGGCCGATACGCAGCTATCTAGATTGCTTGAAATCCATCTTTAGAGAAATATTATTAACATTGACCGTAAGTCTACCTTTTGAACCCATAAGTCGGCAGCATCTCATACAACTTTTGAACAGCCTATAAATGTTCAAGGTACATGAGACGATACAATGATTAAAGGCAATAACAGTTAAGTTGGAAACAGTTGTAACTGAGCACTGACAAGTGTAGTAGTGGAGGGATCTGTTTTAATTAAATCGTTTGCTAAGTGAAGGGGGGAGAGGACGGTTGACAATCGTTTAGTAGGAATGGTTGAGCCTGTGTCCACTTAAAGCTATAATATTTGTAAACGGCTTTTTTATGATAATGGAAGAGAAACAAGCAGACGGATTTTCTGATAGGCAGAAATTCACGCCGCCTAAAGACACCAAAGATAGTAGTGGTGCGTTGCCAACCTGAGACCGGGATGTTAGGAATCGAGCAAAAGTAAGTTTACCGGTTACCTTACCCTCTGAACTAGAACACGTCAACCGCAAGCGTTTGACGTTATGGCGGCAAGAGTAGGTAAGGCGGTGGTACCAATCCGGGCAAGTCGCTGCTTACTACCACCTAGTAGTAGTAATATTGACTGTTCTGCTGTAAGCTTAAGACAAAATTATTTTATTAAATCTTTGGAATGGTAGTGTTCGGTGCTAACACTTTATCCTGGTGACAGTGCTCGCCTACAAGTTTAGGAAAAAACCTTATAAATTTTTCGATCTGGTAGAACTTGGTGCTACGACCATATCCTAGCGAGAGTCATTACTGTACTGGAGGGCTAGGCCGGTAGACTTACAAACGTGGACTAAATAAATAATCTATGTTATCAACTGCATATGCTTGTTTCTTGTCTCATACCATCAGAATGTTCGAATGTCGGTTCACTATTATGCAACACAAAAGGTTAATCAAAACTATGAAGAATATAGCTTCCAACATTTTTTGTTATTTTAAGCCTATCTAAACTATTCAGTATCTTTGAAACTTATGCGTAAAAAGTATCTTCACGCCCTTATCCCCGAAGTGCTAGGAAGAATCACAACCAGGGCACCCATGACTAGCCGAAGACAATAAGTCCCAGAATATGGTAGGTGACAAGACTATCACCAACTGGGCTCATATCCAATCCTAGAAAACTACATTTTTATTGGAAATAAAAATTTTCAATTCTCTTTTGTAGCCCGACCCGGGGTTCGAACCCGGGACCTTAAGAAGTCAGGTCCGACCCCGGATCGCTAGATCACAGAGGCTATTTATTATCAAATCTACATAACTTTAAAAATCGTGTTGGTTATACTATTTACAACTCAATAGCGGCTGCATAAGTTTATCTGAAAATTAACGAAGAGGTAACTCAGAACCAAGAGACCGACATAGAATTCTTTCTATCCAGTTCGAATGCGGGAAAACAGGAAAAATAACATTTCATTTTTTTCTATACACATAACTATCCACGCGTTTGCCGGATTGTCCGATATTTATTTGTGGGATGCCTATATATATCGCGGGTAATGCGGATAACGAAGTATTAGCTGGTGTTTATAGATAATTGTTACAAAACTCCCAATCCTATTTATTAAATTTGATATATACTCTCTTATTTACTTCTTCATAGTAGAATTTTTCTTCTTAAAAGTATACACACGTACTTGAATGTCATTTTGATTTTGTGATATCACCAAATATCTTAGCTCGAGTATATCTGTCAGTGGAACATCTAGATAAGGCGGGTAATGTGGGCGGTGAGGCGAAAGCAGGCGTTTATTGGCAGTATATCACAGGCCAACGATAATTCAATTTACTGCAGAAAGCCCAAACCCACTGATTAAACTCGGATAAAGCTAACGTCTTACCAGCTCTTTGTTCCTCCCAATACGTAATTCCGAATTGATTGAGTCGGTGTTGCTTTATGTGGACCATTTGTTTCATTTCAATTGATTTTTTAATTGGGATGTTTCATTTGGATTGATTTTTTCATTTAAATATTAGGTACATTCTGAATGATTTTTTTCAATTTGTAAAACAACAATGATGTCAAAAAATATTGTTTTAAATATTCTAATAAAAAATAAATAACACTTAGAGTTTTTCATATCTAATAAAATACGTATTTTGTATTGTAAAGTATGTTGCTGTAAATACAAGTGTTCGTTCGTTTTGTTTAAATTGTGTATGGTACTTAAATGTAATGGAATTCACCAAGTAACGTTGACGACAAGTATACATTCCTTTCGATTATTTTTTTCTATACCATGTTTCATTACTTTTATTAATTTGGTGTTTCATTTCTATTGATTTTTTAATTCCAGGTTTCATTTTAATTATTTTTTATAAATTCTATTAATAGTTTCTATTCTTTTTCGATTCCCATTCTGTAACTGTAATATCGTAATTCCCGTGTTAGTCCAGAATACTTGTGTAAAACAGATTCTATCTAAAGTGTTATAATAGGTGAGCTTATCTTAATATATATAAATCTCGTGTCACAATGTTTATCCTCAATGGACTCCTAAACCACTTAACCGATTATAATAAAATTCGCACACCGTGTGCAGTTCGATCCAACTTGAGAGATAGGATAGCTTATATCTCAATTTGTGGTAAAAAATTACCATCCGAGCGAAGCCGGAACGGGCAGCTAGTATACATATATAAATTACGTGTCACGTTGTTTGTCCACGTTAGACTCCTAAACTACTTAAACATTTTCAATCAAATTTGCTCATCGTGTGCAGTTTGATCCAACTTAAAAGATAGGATAGCTTACATCTCAATTTATGATCAGAAAAATTAATATTCCGAGCAAAGCCGGAACAGGAAGCTAGTGTAGTAGTGGCAGTAGAGTGCTGTGCAGCAACTTGCACATAGAGATCCAGTGCCCTATTTATTCCTGACACCACAGTGACAGTGATCACTATGGCACCATAGCCACCTGGTGCCAATTTTTCTTTTCAAATAAAAATACTGCAATTAAAAGTAAAACATTAAAAAGAAATTAAAGTAAAACATGTTTACTAGTATTTATTAGTTCGAATTTGAAATATAAGTAAGTATCTTCACGCACGTATCCTGGAAGAGATAGGCATAAGCACAACCAGGGCATCCACGATTAGCCGAAGACTCTAAGTTCCAAAATGTAATACTTACGTGGCAAGGATATCGCCGACCGGGCAGACATGCAATCCCAAGCATTATTTTTTAAAATTAGAAAAAACACATTTTCTTTGCGTTGCCCGAGACGGGAATCATATCCGGGATCTCATTAAGGATAACAATTTGAATATACTAGATACAAAAGAAATTTTTTCTACAAAAAAATGGTGGTACTTTTAGAATTCTAGTCAAATGTTAGTTTCAACTTTCAATAAATATACCCTTGATTTATTCTTGCTACTAAGTGCAAGCCCGACTAGCACTTAGCCACATTTTTTAAGTTACATGCTTTAGTCTAAAAAATGCAAAAAAATAAAATATTTTAACTCTAGAGATTTTTTCACATACTGAAAATTACAATGGTGATGAGTCTACTGTGCACAAACTAAACTTATTTCATGTGTATGCTATCTTTTTCAAATGAAACAAAAACGAAAGAGAAGGAATATTTTAATATATCAGTTTAGTCCGTACATGTCAAATTGTGACTTTTTAATCACCGTCGTGACTCGTGTACTGACGTATCTGACAAAATTAAAAGTAGGTATTTTGTCTCTCTCTATCTTTATATAATATGACTTGAAATTAGTTTAGTTAGTATGCAATAAAATTACTTTCAAAGTCATATTCTAACTTAAACCTAGATATATTTTACTGACGAATGCATTATGTGGGAATGTATGTCATATAGTTTTCTATTTGCACCCGATGAGAAATTATTATTCATAAAATGTTTTAGAAAATCACTACATAGTATAAAACAAAGTCGCTTCCTCTGTCCCTATGTCCCTTTGTATGCTTAAATCTTTAAAACTACGCGACGGATTTTGATCCGGTTTTTTAATAGATAAAGTGTTTATATAGAGAAAGGTTTATATGTCTATTTCATAACCATGCCAAGCCAGGACGGGCTTAGTCTATACTAATATTATAAAGGGGAAAACTTTGTTTGTTTGTTTGGTTGTAATGAATAGGCTCAAAAACTGCCGAACCGTTTTTAAAAATTCTTTCACCATTCGAAAGCTACATTATCCATCAAAATTAAAAAAAACAAGCACGTTATTTGGCAATAGATGAGCTTAAAAAACCAATGATCAGTAAGACTTTTCGAAGTAAGAGATATATTTAATAGTAAAGATGACAGCTGTTGGTGTCTGTCCGTTGTGTAAAATTCAATACAACCGACGTTCAACTGGCACAACGCCAGCGCTCCAGCTTAATATATATTTGTAAATAAAACATTTAATTATAAGTATGTAGTAAGTATAAGCTTGCATTTCGAAGAGGTAGACAAAAGTTCAACTAGGGTACCCACGATTAGTCGAACTTAGTTCTACAATGTGTCAAGTGGCGATCTATCTATTCCGAATCGGGCACCTATATAATCCCGGTCAACGATGTTTTTAGTAGAAAATTTTGAAAATACGCCACCAGGGAACCGTACTAGAGACCTCATCTAATCAACGCCTATATCAGGCCAGTCAACGGGACGGTACAATGAATGAATGAATGAATGAATGAATACACTTTATTATGCACCAAGATTTACAAAAAAAAATACACACTTTTTCACTTACAATAATTATATTAATAATTATAATAATATTTGACTTAGGTGCACAAAGGCGGTCTTATCGCTTCAGAGCGATCTCTGCCAGACAAACTTAGGGTGAAGGAGACAATTTAAGTTATTTAAAAACTAAGATAGGGCTTTATAAAAAGTACATTAAATATACATACAAATAATAATGAGCACAGAATTACAAAAATACATATATCATACATATATTACCAATAAAGTAATAATAAATTAAATAAATAAATAATAAATTTATATATAATATGTAAATAGTATGATAATAATATACATACATAATGTATGGAATGCACAAACTATAAAGAGAGAGAAAAAAAGAAGCAAAACACGATGTTAAGGATATTACTTTAAGTTGTATTCTGCGTATTTAAATAATATTTTTTTAATAATTTTTTAAAAGACCTTATGGATTCAGCCTTTTTAATCTGTATTGGCAATGAGTTCTAAAGACGAATAGCCTGACACGTAAAAGAAAGGTGGTAATAATTATAGTTTTGGGTTGGCACGCGCAAAGAAAGATTATCCGTCGATCTTAGTTCCTTGAAATCATTTCTCAAAAATTGGAATCTTTCTTTTAAGTACACAGGCGTACGGGGATCAAATAAAATAGAGTACAGGAGACAAAGAATATGTAGATTCCGACGAAGGCGGATTGGCAGCCACTTGAGTCTTAACCGGTACTCAGAGATATGATCATATTTACGAAGGCCAAATATAAACCTAACGCAAAGATTTTGAAGACGCTCAAGTTTGTTAAATTGCTCATTAGTTAAGTCAGTATAACAAGTATCTGCATAGTCAAGTATGGATAGAAGTAAAGATTCCGCAATCGCAACTTTGGTAGAAATTGGTAGAAAATTACGTAATCTCTTTATTGAATTCCACGCCCTGAAAACCTTTTTGCTAAGCTCCTTTAACTGATAGTTCCACGATAGTGTTTCATCAAAGTAAATACCCAAATTTTTACCGTTTTCGTGTACGGAATGTGGACACCATCAATTAAAATTTGTGGAGTATTTGTCCAGTCAATTTTCGGAATAATTTTAGCGCCACCTATAATTATTGCTTGGGATTTACTTGGATTTATGGCTAAACCATATTTTTTACTCCAATCCGCTATTTTGGACAAATCATCATTTAAATTAGAGATAGCAAGAGAAAGGTCATTAATAGCCGCTTGGGTATATAGTTGGAGATCGTCTGCGTACATGTGAGCGATGGAAGATAATTGGTTGGTAATAGAATTAACAAATATTGCAAATAAAAGAGGAGATAAGACACCACCTTGAGGCACACCAACAGAGCAAGCTGACCAATCCGAGCAAATATCCCCCGCCTTAACTCGTTGTCTACGTCCCTCTAAATAACTTTGAAACCAGTTAAGTACTGTTGGAGATATGTTATGAGATCTCAGGAGACTTAGCAGTATTTGGTGATCAACAGTGTTAAAAGCGTTACTAAAATCAATTAAAGTTAGTACTGTGAGCCGTCTGTTATCCATACCAGAACGAACATCATCGGAAATCTTGACGAGGACAGTAGAAGTACTATGACCTGGACGAAATCCTGACTGTGCGGAATTAAGCAAACCATTGGACGTCATATAATAAGAAAGTTGCTTATGAACAGCTTTTCCTGAAACTTTCGACAGAAACGGAAGAATGGATATTGGACGAAAATCGGATTGAGCTAGAGGATTGGACTTTTTAGGGAGCGGAATTATTTTGACTTCTTTCCATTTATCAGGAAAAGTGCCAGTGTCAAGGGAATGGTTAAGGATATGGGATATGATAGGAGAAACAGTTTTAAGGATAAGGATAATCGTCTTACGGCTTATATCGTCACAACCCACAGCATTCGAAGGAATAGATAATATAAACTTCTCAACAACACCTGCAGTAAGTTCTTGAAATTTATAAAGACACAAAAGACCGCCGTGGTGTTGATTCTGTTGATATAAACTTTATGAAACTAAATTTAAACTTTTAGCCGAGGCGAAGGTTCTTAATTCAATACATAGGTAAGTATGTTTATTATATAACACACATAATACTTTCTACATATTAGTATGATTTTAATACTTTTTTTCTTGAATAGAGTATCCGATAGGCTGTGCCATATAAACTAAAAACTGAAAATTTAGCGCTTTTGTGTTAAATCTAAGAACATTTACTGGCAAAACACCAGCGCTCCAGCATAATATATATTTGTAAATAAAAAATTTAATTATAAGTACGTAGTAAGTCTATGCAAGTATTCCTGAAGAGGTAGAGAAAAGTCAATAAAGCGAGTACTTTAAGTTAACCCATCGCATCGCATACAAAGCCCAAATTCGGCTTCATATGGAGTACTGTTTTCAACTCTGGGCAGGGGCTCAACAGTACCAGCTCCTTTCGTTTGACCGCATTCAACGTAGAGCAACTCGATTTTTCAATGACCGGGAAATTACCAATCGGCTTGATTCCTTGGCGTTGCGTAGAGATGTTGGGTCACTCAGTGTTCTCTACCGCACCTATCGTCGGGAATGCTCTGGGGAGTTGTTTGGTTTAATTCCAGGCGCTGATTTCCAACTTAAAGTGTCATGCCCATCATTTTGATGCGTGGCGATCTAAAACTGCGATTCCGAAGACATTTCTTACCCCCCATAACACCTTTGTGGAATTAGTTATCGAGGCCGGTATTCCCAAACGAATTTAAATAATTAAATAAATAAATATCCCTGGACAAGTAACACCAATTGAACCTAACCCCAAAGTAAGCTAATTATATGCTTGTGTTATACGTGTTAGTCAACGATACTAATGCATAAAAATACTTGGATAGATACCAGAATATATTTAATAAACACCCAGACCCGGAAATGCAGACATCTAAATGTTCAACACACAAATGCCTGCCCCCGTCGGGAATCGAACCCGAGCCTCGAGGTTGATCGATGTAGTTAGGCGTGTATGCTAGCCACTTGACCAACGAGGATTTCATTATATGATTATCAATATGACTTAGGTACATTCAAGAAAAGATCATTCTCAGTCCTTAAAGGTTGGCAACCCATCTGTGATACTCCAGGTGTTGCGGATGTCAGTGGGCGGAGGTGATCACTTTCCATCAGGTGACCCACTTGCTTGTTTGTCTCCTCTTATACTAAAAAAACAGTTATTCAGTTATGTATTTAGACATCACCACACTGAAATTAGAGTGGGGTTTTTGCAAATTTACTTCGTTTAAATAATGATTTCTTATTACATTTCTTGGTAAAGATTACTGTTAAAACTGAAGCTAAAAAGTTTTAAGCAAATAGGACAAATATCATTAAAATTGTCAACATCAACATTATAACTAAATTCTAATTTTAGTTTGGTTTATTTGGTACGAACAGAATTGCCCCCAACGCAAAACTAAAATTATTCATGGCATTTGGAAATTATTAATATTAGTATTGCAAAATGTTTAACACTCGAAACTGAATATTCGGCGAAAGCATGTTGGTGTCCGATGTTAGCAGCTCTTATTATGGCAACACCGTTGGCACTAGTTCAAATCCCATGTTCCGAACCGCTGACATACATCACAATCTTCTATTTCAGTACTTGTTTTAACGTTTATTTTATAACGTTACTATCTTTTATTAATGTCTGATTTTGATTTACTGCGAACAAGCATTTCATAATAGTCTAAGATCCTAAAGTAAGTCGACCTGCACTGAGCTTTTAAAAGGATAAAACATATTTTATAGTAAATTTAGTACATTAGAAAATATATTAAAGATAGGTTGCGTAAAAATCTTGGAAATGTTTACGCCAAGTCTCTTAGGGCTAAGGCAGAGAGTATCTAGTGCCAAATGTCAGACCTTTCTGGTTTCCTCCACATTATCCTGCTAATACAAACACGCAGGTTTCGGAGATTCTTAACACCACCCTCGGATAATACCCGAGCTATTTTATTCTGAGATACATTAATTTATTTTTCAAAAAAATATCTTGTTTAAATATACTTTTTTATATTTAAAATACTTTTTAAAATCTTGCAATGTTAAGAAAATACATAACAAGAGTTTATTTTGACATAAAATTTGCCTGTTATTTACCGGGGCTGCCAGGTATAAACAGGTATTTCGATGTTAGATACTTTCACTTAATTGAATACTATAAAATATGTTTCATTCTGTTGTCAGCTCGGTTTGGGTCGATGTAGGTTCGGATCTCATACTATAAGAAATTCAGCATAATTGGTTAAAACCTCGATTTTTGCTCATAGCAAGACATTTATCATTCAATTTCACTTAAGTAGAACGATATAAGAAACTGTTCGTGGACATAATATGGGGATGTTAAGGGTAAAACACACAAGGGCTGTTTGCAAAACGTAATCCGGGATTAGGGTCGAATCCCGGCAATCCCGCGATATTACAGGGAACTGTTTTGTTCAGTTGACACTCAAACCCCTCCTTTATGAGGTTCTTATCGACTCATACAGGTTCGACGATTTGCGATTAATCCTGTCCTATAATATTTGTGTTTGTAAATTACGTAGAGATTATGTATTTCTGTCGTCGGTTTTTGGTGAAACTTCATTATAAATGACCCGCTTCATACTTGTATGAAGCGTACTAGTGTATTTTATAATAATTATTATCAATCTTTTAGTTTTAAATTACACTCCATATTTTGTAATCTGACCCATCGATCAATATGATAAATTATAGGAAGTGCTTATTCTGTACATCAAATATGTTTAAAATAATCATAAACCAAAAATTAAAAAATTTCGATATTTTTGTAGAGGTTCCCCTACAAAACCTACTTGCAATGTAGCCTATATACATGCACACACTCACACACACTTGCTAGTACGCACGCACGTACACAAACACACAGACACTTTAAAATTAAAAGTAAAGTAAAATATCTTCATGCCCATATCCCCGAAAAGAGAGGCAGAGGCACAACTTGAGGAAAAACCACGATTCCTTTTTGTTGTGCGACCCGGGAGTCCAACCCGGGACCTCATGAAGTCATGTCCAACACCTGGACCGCTAGATCACAGAAGCGATCAAAATTAAAATCGACTTTTTCCATCGGGGGCTACAAAAATCTAGAATAAATTTATTATACTTACACCCAGATCCTGAAATACAGACGACTTATTCCTCGTCGGAATCAAACCCGAGCCTCCCTGTTAGTAAATCGTTAGGCGTATCGTTACCCTCGGCCATAGAGACGAAAGAATCGTAATTCGTTTCTCAATTTCCTGATTTAAAATTAGATAAGCGTCTACTACTCCTAATAAATAATATTCTTGAAAGAATTGGAAACTGCTTGCAAAAAACATTTATAAATATCTCAATTTCGGTGAATTTCAAACGATTATTTTTAATGTCGCGTTTAAACTGTTTTCCTTGTAGCTAATTAGTGACATTCACCGTGAACTTGGCTGCCGGAGATTTGGCAAGTGACCCCTCTTCTCACACGTGTGTAACTTACCCACGTCATATATCCAAAATAGAAGAATCGCCGGAAATCAAATTACCATGCGAATTTGTTCCACTTTCATTCACGTAATATGTAATTTTTGATATTTGAAGGCAAACAAGCAGACGGATTTCCTGATGGTTAAAATTGACGCCGCCTACATACACCAAAGTTGATAATGGTGCGTTGCCAATATGAGAGCGGGATTTTAGGCCTTGAGCAAAATTACCCTCCGAACCGGAACACGTCATGACGTTATGGCGGCAGGGATAGGTAAGGCGGTGGTACCTATCCGGGCAAGTCGCTGCAAAATTCTACCACCTAGTTAGATGTCACGTTGTTAGTGAAGGTAAGCCTATGCTTGCCTTTTACGAGCTGCCTGGCACAGGAAGGCAGAGCTCCGTCAATAGCTAACCGGTTTTAACGATTATTTTTTAGATGATTCCCATACTCGTATTAACCTAACCTTGGAATTACTTATGTATCTTTCTACAAAAAGCACCATGAAAATTTATTGGCTATTGGCAGACTAATCGAGTTTTTGTGTCGGTTAACAAACATACAATATCGATGCTCGGGTTCGATTTCACGGTCAGGTAATGAAAAAATGTGTTTTCTTAATTTCCCAATAAAACAGCAATGCTTGGGATTGGATATGCTCTCAGTTGGCGATCGGTTTGCCACCTATCACATTGTGGGGCTGAGTACCTACGTTTAATCTTAAGTAACCTTGTAGAATATATTCGAGAATAAAGAAAAAAAACAATACTTACTTTTGAGTTATGCCTATAAAATAAATTTGAATAAAATATAACAAATATTCCTCCTGAAAATAAAGGATATCCGTGGCATATACATGATATATAGATGTACCGCTATCTTGTGGCTGTGATGTTAAGCCTCTTGTTCATGTCTACCGTCTACCTTTATATTCCTACGAATAGGTAAGGCGGTGGATCCCTGCCCGGGCAAATAGCTGCACAGCACTCTCCCACCAGGCCTTATTGGTAATTGATTCAGTGTTTTTTGAGTTACATCTTATAAAACGTATTAATAACATAACAAACAAAAAAAATGGTTTCCTGTGAAGTCGGTTTTACGGGCGAAGATTTTACGTGACAACGTCTTTTTTTCGGTAGAATATTTATTGATATGAATATTATTAAAGAGTGGGAGAGAAACGCAAGGCATTCGCCGCTCCGGCGGGCCTCTCTCTCGTTCGGTGACTCATCGTAACGTTACCGGGCGTTACACTTTTTCATGAGTGACTCCGAGCCGCAACCTAATTTAAGACGTTGTCACGTCAAAACTTTAGCAGATTTTGTGCAGATTTACTTTTTCTTTTCTTTCTATAGGTTTTGGCCTTCACGTTTTGCCATTAGTCAAGTAGAAATTTGCATCAAATTTTATATAGGCAAATTTTAATCAATTACATTCAGTCACCAGTCATAAGTCAGTAAGTCATGTCAGGCTCTTGGGTAAAGCGGTGGCTCATTACACAAGCTCATGTAATGAGATTTGGTGACAACGAGGAAATACACGATACGCTAATATCTTAATGATTATTTCATTTACGTGCTCTTTCACTGAACAAAATTGCACAAAATGCCACCAAAATTGACTAATTTCACTCAATATTAACACGAAATTCAATAATTATGAAAAAACTTCGACCATCTTTTCTCTCGATG
This sequence comes from Calephelis nemesis, assembly GCA_002245505.1. Taxonomy (NCBI): domain Eukaryota; kingdom Metazoa; phylum Arthropoda; class Insecta; order Lepidoptera; family Riodinidae; genus Calephelis; species Calephelis nemesis. The sequence goes on from NJDD01003429.1 coordinate 154,364, forward strand.
GCGCCAAAAACCTGCAGACTTACTACCTTTACTATAAACTAGTGATTATTTAAAAACAGTGAACAAATATGTGAGATAGGAAGAAATAACCAACCGGAATTCAAAGTCACGTTTGCAGGACTATCTTAAATCTTACCTTCCTTACTGGAATACTGTAGTGACGAGTATTGACGTTATTGTTTGCCGAGTCTCTGTGACTGATTCTGTTCGAGTGATTCTGTTGTTCATAAACTAAACTAATTTAGATGCATGCTATCTTTTTCAAATGAAACAAAAACAAAAGAGATGGAACATTTTAGACATGTCAGATTAGTCCGGACATGTCAAATTGTGATATTTCTAATCAACATTTTCAGAGTGATAAAATAAGCGTCTGTAGAAATGTCTTGTACAGTCTAATCTGACTGCACTTTTATTTTGTCTCTTTCTTTCACTTTCGTTGAAAGAAGATAGCGGTAACCTAAAATTGATTTAGTGATTAAACAAGAAACTTACCACCAATAACAACCTATTTCTATCTCCTATATCTATCTATTCCTAGGTTACCACTTACGGATGATGGGGTCATCACATACCAACTTCATTAAGCGTCATAATTTAAGAAATCCATTTGCATGGTTGTCTTTCCTCAAGTCTGAAATATTTCCTATCCTATCTCACATCCTCGATGATTTGTCAGATATTATCCACAATTAATCTTGGCTATGAGAGACCATTCTTCTTGCAAGGGTAAATAATTAATATCTATTTGCAATGGATCAACCTTGATTTATGTTATGATCGCTTGTTAGTCGAGGGATTAGGATTAGCAACCGCGAGCTTCAGGTTCGATCTCCGATGGGGGCTAACATTTATGATTTCTGTATTTCCGGGTCTGATGTTTATTAAATTTATACTGGTATCTATAACTACATTTATGTTATTGATATAACATTATCTAGCTAAGCTTAGGGTTGCGAAAGCGATAAATCTGTCTACTTGGGTAGGTACTTAAGATTAGTCGCCTCTGTGGTCTAGGGGATCAGGTGTTGAACTTGACTGCATGAGGTCTCGGGTTCGAATCCCGGGTCGGGCAACAAAAAGAAAAACATTGGATTTTCCAATCTTCTATTTAAAAAAATGTTGCTCGGGATTGGATATGTGCCCGGTTGGCGATAGGCTTGCCACCTATCACATTGTGGGACTTAGTATCTTCGGCTAGTCGTGGGTGCCCTGGTTGTACCTCTGCCTACCTCTACGGGGATATGGGCGTGACGATACTTTTACTTAGGATTATCAAAAAAAGTGTCATCAAAGGATAAAAATGATTATCAAAGACAATGTAATATTTATAAATCTCTGATATTATTAATATTTACGAATCTAGTCCTGGGTGCCCTGGTTGTGCCACTGTCTACTTCTTCGGGGATTTAGGCGCGAAGACACTTTTTTTTAAAATCTCTGTTTGGCATTAGATATATAGAAGCAGCACCTACCTCTTAAGGCATATGTGAATTAAATTATTTTCAATTATATTCTTATATAACCTACTATCGGTCCGCCACGGTACGGTTATGAAATATACATATAAACCTTCATTTTCGTTCATTTTATCTATTAAAAAAACCGCATCAAAATCCGTTGCGTAGTTTTAAAGATTTAATAAGCATACAAAGGGACAGAGGGACGTAGGAAGGAATTTTATACTATTGACGAACATTTTATACATAAATAAATAAATATTCGAAAACTTATAAACTAATCAGTAACAACAAACATTAACAACTAAACTTTTCACAAGGCAATGAAAAAGCAAATTATTCGAGTTCTACGTATCTACGTATCTATCTACGTAAAATCAAAACAGAACCGTTTCGAATATTATTCATTCATTAACAATCATAATGAAAAAGTAATTGAAAAGTTGAAACGCAGCTATGAATAAATTATTGAACAAAATAGAATAGTTGATATTTAATATTGATAGGACTTACTTAATATTCTGTTGTGTTGGTTATTGAAAACTCAATCTTAAATGTTGGAATTAAAACACAAATTAGATTATCTTTTAACACAGTTAAACATATTAAAATCAATTACAACCTTAACTTAGCGTCAAAAGGTTGGGTTTTCCTAAACTATGAATTATGACCTTTAAGCATATACGTCCAACTTGCGGACCGCACACACTCTATTTCTATTTAAATCAAAGATTCCCGAACTACTTTGTTTCATAGATCACTAACAAAATGTTGCTGGATTCGGTGGCCCTCCTGTATGGTCGCAGCACCTTAGGGGGTATTATGGGGGGGTATTATGTAGCAATCCCCAACCTTAAAATCACAATGGCGTAACTTAAAACCCCCTTTTTGTCACGCCCAAAGTGGACCCCCGTCGAGTCTCCCGTGAACCCTTACCACTTGACCACTGGACCACTTTGGGAATGACTGATTTAAATCATTTTTAGCATCCTTATGTAATCCCGAAACCGACGTATTTGTATAAAAAGGGTAATGAATGTGATGGAAGTCAGACAGATTTGTCAAGATCATGAGGTTTGGCACTCGATACTCTTTGCCTACCCCGTAAGGCATTGGGCGTGAAGATATGTATGTGTATGTACGTATGTAATCCTCTCGGCTGCTGGTGGATTAAATTATTTAATGCCTTGAGTCATAACTAAGTGCTAGAAAATGCGCAGCAGTTCACCCAGGTTGGTAACACTGCCTTTCCTATTAATGCCGCTAATGAATTATAGCTTACCACTATCGTTTTCAGAGCTGGACGGTAAGGTAGCAGGCATATTTGCACACGAAAGCAGTGATGCTAGTTATTAGACAGAAACGTATGTTGTTATTAAGATATCTATATATATATATAAAAATCAATTGCTGTTCGTTAGTCTCGCTAAAACTCGAGGACGGCTGAACCGAGTTCGCTAATTTTGGTTTTTAATTATTTGGTCAAGTCCACTTTTACCCATACAAACTGTACGGGTGGAATGAAGTTCGCCGGGACAGCTAGTATTAAATAAATATCCCTGGACAAATTACTTAAATTAAATCTAGTCTCAACCTAAGCAAATGATTGTGTTATGGTGTTAAATAATATTAGAAATGTATAAAAAAATACTTAAATGTTTACTGGAACGTCTTTTTTTACAATAACTAACACTATAAAAAAAGAACTAGCAAAATAGGTCCAGGCGTGATGCGATGAGAGTATTTATTTAATTACGTATAAAATTTAAATTATCAGAAAAATATTTTTAAACTTTTAACTATTTTATGTACGTGTAATAGACGAGCTTATCTCGTGAAGAGATTTGATGTAGCTAACTCAAAAATATGTAGCAATGGTGGTATGCTGCAACTTATTTCAGATGTATGTTATCTTTTTAGAACAAAACAAAAGAAATGGAACATTTCAAACATGTCAAATTAGTCCAATCATACACCACTTGACACTGACACAAACATGTTTTGCTCTTTCTATTTGTCTCGTTAGAAGTAGATAGCGGCAACTTAAAATTAGTTTAGTATGCTGCAAATTACTAGAAATATATACAATTGTAACGTAATAATAATTTTACATTATTGTGTTTCTGATTTATGGACAAAAAAAAATACAATGAAATGAACTAATAATACTAGCAGCCCTTTGGATATATCAGTTTACCATCCCTGTCTCAAGGGTTAAGAGGGTTGAAAGTTTGAGAGGTTTAATTTGCGTTGCAAGCTCTTGGAACTTGGCAATCTAGCAATAGCAGTTGGATATCAGTGACGATTGTCGGCGGATAGTATTTATAACTTTTGGAGGCCCTCCAAATTGAAAGGGCCCTACGAAGTCAAGAGTGCCAGCCTAAAAGCTATTTGCTGAAGTTGGAACGATTGCGTTGTAGGGTAATTCTGTTATTGGTGTTGGAAACGGTTTGATGATAAACTTATCTGTTTTGAAGTTTTCAACCCACTCCTAAATGGATTATGATGATTGTTTTTGCATGTGTTTTTCGAGTATTACTGCATTTATGAATAGATTTTGGTGTTATTCTTAATGTAGGTAATGATTCAGAGGTGGTTTTTGAGTTTATACTTGACAAGGCATGTGTTTAAAAGAACTCCAAAATAGAAGAAGTTTGGAAAGAAATTTGTGATTCCTTTTTTTTATGACATTGGAAGGCAAACAAGCAGATGGATTTCCTGATGGTAAGAAATTCCCGCCGCCTAGAGACACCAAAGGTGGTAATGGTGCATTGCCAACCAGAGGCCAAGATGTTAGGCCTCGAGCAAAAGTAAGTTTAACGACTACCTTACCCTCCGAACCGGAACACGTCATGACGTTACGTCATGACGGCAGGAATAGGTAAGGCGGTGGTACTAATCCGGGTGAGTCGCTGCGAAACTCTACCACCTAGTCAGATGTCACGGTGTTAGTGACGGCAAGCCTATGCTCGCCTTTTACGAGCTGACTGGCATAGGAAGGCAGATGGTCTATTCTACAAAGGAGCCCGGACCAACACGGGGTAAATTCTACGGGGTAGTTCCTATGTTATTATTTTAGATGGTAAGCGATTACTGCAACAAACATTAATGGATTTTAAGGTCGTGTTTTTAAAGATGGTAATAAAAATTTGGTTAATATCTGATTAGTGGTTTTAAGTTCTACCTTTTTTTGTTCTTCTGAGATACGTACTCTGTAGATAATAGTTGACGATTTAAGAAAAATGAAGTCGGATTTTTGCTATTTTTAAGTAATTAGTGTAGTCATATTTTTAAAGAAGGAAACACTTGTACTGTTTTACTTATTACTTATAATTCATTACTTTGTAATTAATAGCCTACCGATTACGCTTATACAGCATCATCAGGGCTAAAACTTAAACTACTAAGGAATATTTTTGATGTGTAAATATAAATTAAAGTTTTAGCCCTGATGATGCTGTATAAGCAAAACCGGTAGGCTATTAATTACAAACTTCCAATGAATTGTAAGTAATAAGTAAAACAGTACAAGTGTTTCTTTCTTTAAAAATATGAATATTTGGAAGTTTTACCAAGAGCCGACGATGGAAAATATCAAATATATTAGTGTAGTGTCTAAAATACACTGCTCTTTTACCTGAAATATATTTTCATATTTTTTTACTCAGACTGGAATTGAAGATGCAACCTCAATTTCTCGTTATGATGCGGTATTAATTGGGAAAGAGAGGGTTCTATTCCAGCCTTAATGTGTTTATTCCTTTTAATAGGTTGAATTGTAATTTTAACCATGACACCCATTCGTCAATGTAATCTACTACTGAGCCTCTCTATAAGTTGGTATAGATGACGTTCGGTAAGTTACGTGTCGAAATCGATGACACTTTTGATCTAAAAATGTGTTTGTCTCAGTTACCGATAGAGGCGCTGTTCAAAGTTTTCATATAAATAATTTACAGAGACGGTAGCGAGTATATTAAACTTGACAAGCCGTAAACTCATGGTACGAGCTCTATAGTCTTTGAATCTAATTTTGGTAAATAGAAGATTTTGTTCGTTCAAATAATGATATCCACAGACAATACCAATATTACAAATGCCATGTGGCTTTCAAAACTGTTAAAATATTGAATTACCGTGACATTTTCAAATACCCACGTCATATCTTATTTATGGGTTGTTCGCACGTGAGCGTCTGTCATTTGAAAGTACACTTTATCTTGTAGATTGAAGGTTTAGATTTGGATGTAGATCATCAGTCACGTTCTTCTTGTGGTTCAGCCAAGTTTCGGGTAGACTCCCAGGCGGCCACGGGCGTAAACGGCACCTTTCCAATTCCTAACAATTTGCTCTGACATGGGCTCACTTGGCAACTTTGTTGCTGGGAATAACTATTAGAAATCACTCGCTGATGCCTCCGACTTTGCGCGTTAATGAACAATATTTATTTCTGATAAATGAAAAAAAGGTTGATATTTTCCGCCCTAAATACTTTACACTGGTGGTTTACTTTTTTTTAATTGTCAAAGTTTGATTTGTGAAGTGATAATTTACCCAGTCAGTCAATCATTGTCGTGTTCCGTGAGGGTAGATGACATACATTTTCAGCTTAGGATCTCGGACATAAGATAGCGACGCACCATTAACATTAATACTGTCAAAAACAGTTGTCATTCAGAGTTGCAACTCATGTTTGTTTGCTATCTTCTAAAATGAAATAAAATGAAAAATTTCGTTGAAATATAACTGCAAAAAGACGAATTTGATTTCATTAACTAGGTACGTAGTCTAAATACACAAAAATTAGTATTATCCTCGATTTCTCTAGGATTGCATCATCAAATCCAGATTTAGCAATGGGACCTTTTTTTTTCTTCTCTTTTCTCTTCTCTTTCAGACATAAAAATAATTTTTAATAATGGTTCAGAAATGACGGAGAAATCGACTAACACATACACGAACAAATTTGTCGATACAAAATTGTCGATAATGTTAATAATACAACGTGGTCGAACGTTTCTCCTCACTAATAAAAAAACATTGCCTGGGTTGGATATGTGCCTAATAAAGGATAGGTTAATTGTCATCTATCTATACATATTATATTGGGTTTTCGGCTAGTCGTGGGTACCCTGGTTGTACATCTACCATTTAAGAATACAGGCGAGAATATACTATAACCTCCGTTTTTCAAAGTCAGTTAAAAATCTGTAAGTACAATAAAAATGGGTGATTGACAGATGACGAAAAATGGGAACGATGACCCTCTAACAGTTGCCAAGTCCTATTTGAATGGATTATGACATCGGGCTACTTGCAGCTGTTACATCACTAGTGTGAACTTGCGGAAGGTCTTTAGTTTTCCTCATAAGAAACTACTAGCTCGTCCCAGCTTTGCATGGATGGATATTTGTTTTTTGTATGACTAGATGTTTGCCCGGGTAGTCTAGCGTTCCAGGTATTGGACTTGACTTGAGTTCATGAGGTCCCGGGTTAGATTCCTAGGTCGGGCAACAATGAGAACATGTGGCTTTCCAAACTTCTAATAAAAAAAAAAATGTTGCTCGGGATGGGCTGTGTGCCCGATTGGCGATAGGCTTGCCAGCTATGATATTGTGGGACTTGGTGTCTTTATAGTTGTGGGTGCTCTGGTTTTTCTTTTGCCTACTTTTTCGGAAATATGGGTGTGAAGATACTTTTATACTACTAGATGTTTGTCCGGGACTTCGACTGAAAATTGATTGCTGGTCGAGTGGCTAGCATACACGCCTAACTACATCGACTAACCGTGAGGCTCGGGTTCGATTCCCGTCGGAGATAGGCATTGGTGTGATGAAAATTTAGATGTCTGCATTTTCAGGTCTGAGTGCTTATTAAATCTATTCTGGTTACTTATTTAATTATTTCTATGCATCAGTATCGTTGACTAACACCCATAATACAAGCGAATAATTTGCTTACTTTGGGGTTAGATTCAATTTGTGTAACTTGTCCAGGGACATTTTTCTTTTTTTTACTTTTCATAGAAAATTTACAATTCTCATTCAAACTTCTCCATCTCCATATTAAAGTCCTTTGGGAATTAATTAAAAAAAATGTCTATACTTGAACTTGGATCTTTAACTATATGCATGTCACTTATACACCTTACGCATGTTATATAAAATTTGTTAAAAATTACCCAGCTTTCCATTCATGGACTATTCTCATATATATACATGGCAACAGAAAGACAGACTTTTGCATTTATAATACTAGTATAGGATGTTATTCATAGATAAATAGTTCCCGGGATAGTTTTTGAACTAATTTTCGATAAAGAAACAATGATGTTGGAACTCGCAATCTTCATTTCAGGTTGACGGTACTCCACCAGTTTCTTCTCTCTATTTAAGCTCGGTGAAGTTGCATAAAATCGCGAGATTAGCAACAATTTAGTCATTCAAAAAAAAAAAATCTCTCTATCTCTAATCTCTTTCGGATTAATTTGAAAAATCCATACTTATTTAATAAACATTATAATTAGTGTTAGTCAAAAATTTTTTGTTCTTGTTTTGTTGAGCAATTAACAATTAATAAAGAAAAATCGTTTAAAACTGTTTTACTCCTCTAGTCCTTAATGGTAGCACTTATTGTTAGAATTAAGCTATTAGTAGGTATAATCTATATTCGTTTTTTTGGTACCTTTTTTATTATTAATATTAGTATTAAGTAAGTATTTATGTAGAATAGTTTATAATTTTAATTAAGTTTTTTTTATCTCTTTAATCTTAAGGTTGTACACTGTCTACCTATCGCTTTTTATTTTGTATCGTTTTTATCTATCTTAGGTTAGCTGTAAGATATCTCTTGTAAGAGATAAGCTCGCCTTTTGTACCATATTTATATTTGTATTTTCTCACTGTCAACTCTATATTACGTGTGCAATAAAGTGTAAAAATAAATAAATAAATATAAACCTAATCTGGGTTACAATTGAGAAAAATACAGGTGACATGTAGGTAACACACAATTCGCAGGACACTTTTGTCTAACAAGTAAACCTCAAAGAATACAATATATATATATACCTCAACCTTCTTATGTTACAAAACTCAAAACTATATCACCGAACTACTCCATACCATTTAAGAAAACGGGGCCACAATGTTTTTCTCACAAACATAAATCACCTTTGGAAATGCGGCCTCTTTAAGTTAAGACATTACACTAAGTAATGTAACTTGTATAAATAATGGATCGCTTAGTAAGTCATAATACGATATATATTTTAAGATATAAGGAGGCTTACACACGAGAGACAGTTAGTTAGCGACTGCGACAATACATTTAGAGAAGTTGTTTTATGTATTTTATATTATTTAAACCCCTGACGGAAAACAAGAGTTATTATAAGTTTGAAACGATTTAGGTTGCGGGTTTTTTGATTTGAAAGCTGACATGATCTAGATGCTATATTACATGAAGAATTTGTAAGGGGTTTACTACTATTTTTAGTGTAATATTTTAAAACGAGTTTCTATAACGGAATTCTGTCAGCGATGAAAATGTATTGCACCTTTCTCAAGCACGGAACTGCTACAACCTGATCATGTAAAGCATAATGCTGACCACTAGATTGCCTCATCAGCAGTCTGAATTCTTATAAGCTGTCCCTTGGTGGAACAGACAGTTCAGAAGTCAATCTACTTCCAACCTCCACTCTAGTCGTTCACCTGCCCCTGGGTCTATAGTCTCTGATTGTATAATTAAAATATAAAACTTCTTGTATTAAAATATATTTTTTTTGGAAACACAATTTCGTGGGAGGTCTATAACAGAACGCAAAACTGTAGAATAGAATGATGGTGACCATTGTAAAGCTGGGGTACGTATCAGCTCCTATACAACACACTAATACTCAAATGAACCTATCCGAGTAAACTTCGCTAGTAAAATGGTAGTAATAAATTAGTGTGACCTACTAATTTAAAGCAATATCAAAAAACTTAACAAATTGGCAGTGCAATTGACAGATAGTTTTTAATTGCTAGTCCATGAGATCAACAGCAAATACACTAATATATATATTCGTATACATATATATATACTAGCTGCCTGTTCCGGCCTTGCTCGGACGGTAATTTTTTTATCATAAAACTGAGATGTAAGCTATCCTATATCTCAGTTGGACCAGACTGCTCACGGTGTGCCAATTTAATTTAAAATCGGTTATCTAGTTTAGGAATCCATCGCGGACAAACATCGTGACAGGAGATTTATATAAATGCCATGCTGGCCGCTATAACGCTATCACTTCTTTTAATAATTCGTAGGTTGATGCTTATTATAAAAATCTTGCTAAGTTGGTTATAAAAGTTTTAGGTACTACTTCTTTGAAAAAATCGGTACGTGAGAAACGAACAGTTGTAGACGTGAACCCTCTTTTCATAGCTCCACAAGGAGGGTTCGTTGTGCCTTGCTGCGCGAAGGAGAGAAGATATTGGGACAATATTAAACAATTACCAATTTGTAAGGATGGTACAAAATATCTTTGAATATTGGAACTAGAACGATTGTGATTCAGTGACGGTGGTTGATTTATTAACCAAATCTAATCAACGTGGAATCAGTATCATACTGACAAAAAAAACACACAAACTTCGTTAATGGCAAGCAAGCATATTGTTATAAGTTACATGTATACATATTATTAATATATGTGTAGATTAAAATGTTATTTTTTTAAATTAAAAAATCCAATAATTTTTTGTTAGTTATCTGTAATAGTTTTGTTATGTTATCTGTAAGATATTTTTTGTAACAAATAAGTTTACCTTCTGTACTCTGTTATTTAGAATACAGCTCTGTTATGTTTTGTATATTGCTATACCTACTCGGTGTAGCTATATTGTGTGCATGATGACGTGTTAAATAAATAAATATTAATAAAACAATAACAATAAGATAAAGTTGAACGTCAACTTGATTGACGATGTCGCAAGCCGTCGCTTGTGTGTAGATTTCCTAACATTTCGTAATGGTGGACATAAATATTACATGATAAATTTGCTATCAGTGTTAATATAAAATGTTCTTTAGTTATAATACTGGATAAAAGATGGCGGTGTCTTTCTTAGGTATGTCCTGCAATCTATACTAAGGAAGTATAATCACCACAGACTGAGGCTACCAGTCTAGGCTATAGGTATATTAGGTGTATTAGATGGTAGCATCTAATACGGATAGGAGTACTGAGTTTAAGGCGACAGGAATATGTTATGCGATGATCCAAACAGGGATGAGTCAATATTAGTGTTTACGGAGTTTTAATACTACCACTACCAGTACCACTACCACTACCACTAGTCGATATGAGTCTCTACTGCGCACAATGTTTTTTTTTGACCAAAAAAAGTGACATCGTAAGTTTTATGCATAAAGCGATCGGCTACTCTATTTAAAATGTAAGAGTAAAACTACCAGGTCTCTATCTCTAATGGTTTTTATAGAAATACGATTTGAAGATCATTTGACCTTGCGGAGTCTGAACAATTGAATTAGTCAAAATAAGTCTCTACCGCGAAGTTTCAATAATTGTGCTAGTCGATGTAAGTCTCTACCGTAGTCTCAATAATTGCACTAGTCGATGTAAATCTCTACCACTAAGTCTGAACAATTGCACCAGTAGATCTAAGTAAGTCTATCCCGCGAAGTCTGAATAATCACTGGTAAAATGACCGAGCGAAGTTTCAATAATTGTGCTAGTCGATGTAAGTCTCTAACATAGAGTCTGAATAATTGCTCTAGTCGATGTAAATCTCTATCACTAAGTCTGAACAATTGCTCTAGTCGATGTAAATCTCTATCACTAAGTCTGAACAATTGCACTAGTCGATGTAAATCTCTACCACTAAGTCTGAACAATTGCACTAGATCTAAGTAAGTCTATCCCGCGAACTCTGAATAATCACTGGTAAAAGGGCCAAGTATTCTAAGTTACAAAACTACTAGAAATAGGGACAATTTCAACAACATGAGCGCATTTACAGAATTCATACTTTTCTATTAGTCTAAATAGTATTGACGATAAGAGATTTTATTAATAATTGTAAATCCATCTGGTTACTGATATAGAATAATATTATTTCCAGCATTTTTGGCACCAAAGATGTTATAGGTACGCTGCTAACCTGCGGCTGCGATTTTAGGTCTATTGTGCAAGTCTGCCGGTTACCCTACCCTTCAGACTGGGACGTGACATTGTCATTATGAAGGCAGGAAAAGGTAAGGTTTTTTACTAAATTTACCTATGTTCGCCGCATACGAGCTGCTTGGCAGAGAGGGATATAGCCTATTCTAGAGGAGAACGGGACCAATACAGGGAATTTCGGCATTTATAGACGCGTCACAAGAATCTTTGTATAGATTTTGAGTTTAAGTTTTTGAGTTTGAATTAGATTAGGTATTAAAATTGACGGAAGAGTTTATTTGGATACTTAATAAAAATTATTATAGCATACTTTGTTCACCTTTGTGGGATTCCCTTGCGTGCCTATCTAAATACTTTTATAAATAACACATAAATTATTTAAATAACACTCCCACTATACAAATAATATTCAAAAAGTGTTATTTAAAACAGACTTAATTCATGCATTAAATGTTTTGAATAAATTCTTTAGTATATAATTTGTTACGAAGTTATTCACACAAAAACACTTTCAATAAACAAGTCAGTTTTTCATATTTATTAAAACAGGGCACAATTTAATTCGAATGTGGTTAAAAGGGGGTTTAAAACAATGTCGCCATATTTTTAGGGCAGAACGTTTAAATTCTTTTGCTGACATGTTAATGTGTTGGAAGCGGGCATTGCTGTTTAGTGATGGCGGTTATAAACAAAAGCTGTCGATATTCCTGACAGTAGGTAAATTGGAATGGTACTGGAAATTTACTGAAAAATTATTGAATGTTGTCACTTTAGTAGAGTAACATTCTCACACTTGACATAATGTTTTATCTAACGGCTATAAACCGAGTAGAGAATAATGAAATACGTTATCTATTTTTGTTTGGCAAATTTTTGTTGAGCATAATAGCTACCTTGATAGCTTTAAAATATTGACGTGTCTATACATATAATGTTAGGTGAGCATCCAGGGAAAGCTTACATAAACCAACAATTACAAAGATTGGAAAAATCTGCGACAGAACTATTCATGGAATCAAAACTACTATGAAACTTCTTTTGGAATTTTTTTATTTCAAAAAGATCAGTAGGGTTACTCTTGAGCTCAATTCATGCAATATTGGAAATTGGAATCGAGAATGTCAATTTAGGTAGGTACTCTTGAACACAATACAAGAGAATTATAAACATTTAGTTAATAGTAAACAATATATTATTTTATCGAATTTTTTGAATTTATTTGAAACTGAATGTTAATAAACAGCAAACCCAGACGATCCCGTACCCTTGATACCAGGTCACTTTTTAGTAGGTGAATCTCTGGTCAGTGGTAACTGATCCGGATCAGAATCATCAATTTACTCTAGTATCTGGTGTTCAAAAACATCTAAAAAACGAATTCGATTCTAATTTCCAATTCGCATGATATCGAGATTCAAGAGTAACTCCACAGATCAAGGGATGAATTCTCCGAAGTGATTATTCCTTTTTCAGTTATAATACTTAACATACCTGATAATAAAGGTTTTTTCTTTCAAAAACATCGATACTATCGCAACACCGAACATCCCTATCTTGATAATTTACACACACGTTCGCCCCAAGTTAACCTCGGATTAATCTTATAAAACACGCGAAAACACGTACCGGCTCGAGAATCTTCCAAATCCGTTCCGAAACTCCCCCCAAATTACCCACATTACGGATTCTCCCGTCTAATTACGGGAACGTTCTTGGAACTTTCTCATATAATTTACTGAAAACTCTCCTGAATGGTAATTTTGCCAGTTTTGAATAGAAATAATGGGGAATGTATTAAAAGCGGAACTTCCGTAAACTAAAAACTCTGAAACAAGAAGGTGAAGATTTGACAGTCTCGTTGATCCAGTGGTTAGCGTACACGGCTAACCGCAAATCACGGGTTCGATTCCCAAAGGGAGTAGGCATTTGTGTGATGTATATTTAGATGTTTGCAGTTCCGGGTCTAAGTGTTTATTAAATTTATTCTGGTGTCTATTTAAGTATTTCTATAAGTTAGTACCGTTGACTAACACCCATAACACAAGCATATAATTTGCTTACTTTGGGGTTAGATTCTATTTGTGTAACTTGTCCAGGATATTTATTATTTATTTGTAAGATCTATATAATTAAAAATGTCCTTTAAAATAAATATTAAATGTCCTCTGGGCGTTGATATATGAGGTCTCGAGCTTGATTCCCGGGCTGGGCAAAATAAAATGTGTTTTTTTCAAAAAGACGTAGGTAGTCCGGAACTGCAAGTATCCAGTTGGCGATATGTTTGCCACTTGTCACATCATGGGACTCAGTACCTTCAGCTAATCGTGGGTGTACTAATTGTATCTCTGCCTACTTTTCGGGGATACCAACTTGAAGACTTTTTCCCTTTACTTCTTGGTTTAGGACGGTGACGGCTCTAACGGCTGCTAGTGGAATAATCTTTATTTAAGCTTTTTTAGGAGCACTCCAACACTTACACTTGGTAGAGTCTTGCCGGACTTCTTCGGAGTGGTAATAATTATTCCTACCGTCAGAACGTAAGCTCCCGCTATTATGGTCTTAGGAGAGTAGGATGATCGGCAAACGATCTTAAGTAAGAGGATTAAAATTCTAATTTCAAGTTGGCAACGCTCCATTTCCAATTTATTTGCGTAAAATTAATATCTGTGATGTAAAACATTTCTGCCGATCACGGTGAGGATATGTTGTTTGCTTTTATATGTAACTAGCTGTTGTCCGCGACGTTGCCCGCGTGGTCCCACTGGAACATGGTTTCGGGATAAAAACTGTACTGTGTTAATCAAAGTTACCCTTTATGTGTGTACCAAATTTCATGAAAATCGATTCAGCAGAATTGTATTAGGGAGTAACAAACAAAGACAAACTTTCGCATTTTGTTATATTAATAGGATTAAAGGGAACAAGTATGAGACTTTAGTGATGGTTAGGGATGATTGTGGCCTGAAGATACAATATTATATTAAAAAAATATATCTTTAGGCCAAAATCCCGAAGAGGTAGGCAGAGGCAAAACCTGGGCACCCACGAATAGCCAAATACACTTACCCCATCCGGGCACATATCCAATATCGGGTAAAGTTATTTTTATTAAAAAAACTAAATATATTTAATTTTTATTGTTACCTGACCTGGGGATCGAACCCGAGAATTCGTCATTTCGACGCCGGACTATTAAACCGCTGACGCGACCATATACACATATATGCAAAAGGAGATATTATATTGTATCTTATATAAACTTGTAAGCGGCTGACTTATAATCTGATAGTGACAATTTCATTATGGATGAAGGAGTACCTATAAATCTCTACCCGGGCACATTCCTGCACGTGACTCTACGCCTATGGTCTTATTGGTGATGACCTATTTAACCTATGGTCGTGTCATGCGTGTGGAGGAAGTTCTCAAAAATCACAGGTGGATTTTGATAAAATTTAAATGGGACTTACTCAAATGTATCTGCTTTTAAACAAGACAAGACTCATGAATTTGTAATCCAGCGCATTTGTAAACAAAAAAATGAATTAGCACCCATTTTCTCTTTGGAAGACTGTTAAAAAAAGTTGTAAAACGCTTCTTAATAGATCAGATAGTGAAAGAACGGTTTCTGATGAGAAGAGTTTACTACAGAGTATAAACATAATTTGACTAGCTGTTACCCGCGGCGTTTCTCGCGTGGTTAATGATCCCACAGGAGATTTTTTTGGGATAAAAACTATCCTATGTGTTGATATGTTACCCCTGTGTGTGTGCCAAATTTCATAAGAATCGGTTCAGCAATTTTTGTGTGAAGGAGTAACAAACAAACATACAAACTTTCGCATTTGTACTATTAATAAGATAGAGTTGATACGTTACTATCTCATAGCCGGTCTACCTTCCAACAGAGAAAACAGCAATGATGAGCTGCATTATGACGGCAAGGGTAGGTAAACGTGGTGGTACCTATTCTTGTTTTGATGCTGCACAGCACTCAACCACCTATTTACGACTACGACGAATAGTGTCATCATCATCAGCCGGAGGACGTCCACAGCTGGACATAGGCCTCCCCCAAAGAGCGCCACAAGTCACGGTCACCAGCCGCTTGTATCCAGCGACTCCCAGCGACTTTGACCAGGTCATCAGTCACTATAATAGTGTAGTCAGTCGCTATCCTAAATTAATGGCATACCAGCGAACGATGGGGTCATCACATCCCGGCACTGAAAATTAAGTTTTAACTAAAAACAGCTAATATTCCTTAAATAATTTTAAATAAGTGTTCCATCATCCACGCTTGGCACGTGTGTTGGCACGCGGCTTAGGCAGCTTGCGTATATTCGAAGATTGCATCACCTTCATCACCAGAAGCTGGATTGAACCTAAGCCAGCTTGACAGAAGCTGCAAATTCCATTAACAGGGAGTATCTATGCAGATTAAAACAGTCGTTAAGATCTGACAAAGAGGAACGAAAAGGCGGAGGTGGATATGACAAATTGCTATGACATAAATAGTTATTAACGTCTGCTTCCTACATGATATAATTTTCCGGATATCTTCCATAGCTACCTGGATTTTTTTTCACGAGTAAAGATGGCAAACGGAAGAGAGATATTAATGAATGTAACGTAGTGGGGATGGTTAAGCTACCATCCACCACTATGTTAACAGGAAAATAAACAAACAAACAGAAACCAGTAAATGGAATTCTGTTGCTACAACGAGTTAGTAAAAAAAATATAAACAAAATAACTCTATATTAAAATAAAAGTCTATAAAAAATCTGTACACTTCACAAGAGTTTGTTTCTACCAAATAAAAAGAAGGGGCGTGGGAAACAATGGTCTTATTGGCTTTAGTCGACGGAACACGAAGGATTGCTGCTGTAGGCTTCG
>NJDD01003431.1:443-18037 GCA_002245505.1 Calephelis nemesis
CGGGGACTTAGTTTTTTTATGATGTAGTGATTATATGTTAAGAATTTGGTAAATTGTTGCAATGTTTTGGAACTAGCGATAAACTAAATGTACTTGAAATTTAATTCCAAATAATATGTTCTACAAGGTAAATTATGTGAATAATAGCATACATATCCTGACGTTAATTTTGTTGGCGCTTTAATAATTTGGAGAGCTAGTAGCTAGAGCAATCAGTTATTCTTTTCTAAACTCGATTTAAAAAACCGGTTCATATTTTGTTGAAATTAAATGCCAAAATAGAAGAAAAGAGTTTGACATTAACCTCTTATTCAACTTTCAACTTTTCGACTTTTGGGGTTTTGGGTCTGGTTATAATGTCAGGAGAGATTTTCTTCAATTTGGGGGTGACAATCAGTTCAAGGTGTTGTACTTGTAATTTATTTTATTTGATAAATAGCATAGTGATTTCGATTATAACGAACATTCAGGGCTAAAACTTAAAGTAACGTTTAAATTTTTATTTTATCAAGCTCCGATGATTGAAAATATTAAACAAGCTTCATGTCTTTTACTGGACTCAGCGTGATTTTGCTCGTATTGGGACCCGGAGTCCGCTGAGTAGAATAGACCATCTTCTTGCCAGGTAGCTCATAAGAGTTTAACACTAGTTAAAATACTTATATGTAATAACTAACAACAACCCGGGACCTCATGATATGAAGGCCAACACCTGGATCGCTAGACCACAGAGGTAGGTCCAGGTGTTGGACTTCATTTCATGAGGTCCTGGGTTCGATTCCCGGGTCGAGCAAGAAAAGAAAATGTGGATTTTCCAATTTTGTAATTTAAAAAAAAATGCCCGGAATTAAATAAGTGCCCAGTTTGCAATAGGCTTGCCACTTATCACATTGTGGGGCTTAGTGTCTTCGACGAATCGTGGAAACCCTGGTTGTATGAGCGTGAAGATACTAACAAGACCACTGGTGGTAGAGTGCTGTGCAGCAACTTGGCTGGGCAGGGATCCACCTTACCTATTTCTGTCGCCATAATGAATCTGCCACATTACAATGTAGGCCTAACACCTCAACTATGGGATAGCTATGCACCAATAACATCTATATGGAGTGGAGAGCGTACTTGTTCCCTTAAAAAGTCTTTTGTCTTGGTTCTTCAACAAACATTATATCGAGTGAGTGATTACATAAAATAAATGTTATTAAAAGTTCTTTTAGTTTTTAATAAACCTTTGTGGTTTTCAAATGCAATTACATCCCGATTTTGTAAAGTGTTTAGTGAGTAGAAATTTAATTAAATAAAAATTGTGTGGGTACTTATGTACACGTTAGAAGTTATACTTCTTCGGCGTAATAAGATAAAAGTCTTTTTAAAATTTTTATCTTTTGCCTTATTTTACATAATGACACTAACCATAGAAAAAATGTATTTAATATATTAAAAGTTTTATTATAATGCATTATTTAGTTAAATAAAGTTTATTTAATATTTAATAAAAACTAAAATGTTATCTATAGCTAACTTCATCATGTCGGTTTTTCGTGACGGTGTGCGCGCGCATTACCCTCATCATTTTTTCCTAACGCGCCAAAAGAAGTATAACTTCAAAAATATTTACTGACACAAAGCTAATTAATCAATCAATCAAAAACTTTAGTCACGTGGACCATACAAGTGGTACTTGTGCGCGTCGACATTTTTATATAGGTACTACCACTGGATCGAAATCGCGGCCTCACACTGAAAAGATCCGGCTAGATTTTGTAAAACTAATTTTAGATTAAATTCTATTTGTCAATCATGAAAGTGCCGTTTCTGTACGCGTCTTAACTAACATTAGTTTAAAAAATAATGTTTTAAATTGATTTAAAGTTTTTTTTATTAAAATAAAGTTTTGTCACCCATTTCAATGTGTTGTCCTATTCCTGGTTGAAAGTAAAAAAATGATTTGTAATCAAATACGTCGTGAACGTAATGATTCTGTGGCCGGATCTTTTCAAATAGGAATACTTTAATCTAAAAAAATACATAAGACTTATTTTTTATGATATTGGAAGACAAAAAAGCAGACGGATTTCCTGGTAAGAAATTGACGCCTAGAGACACCAAAGGTGCTAATCGTGCGTTGACAACCAGAGGCCGGGATGTTAGGCATCGAGCAAAAGTAAGTTTACTGTCTACCTTACCCTCCAAACCAGAACACGTCATGACGTTATGGCGGCAGGAATAAGTAAGGCGGTGGTACCAACCCAAGTGAGTCGCTGCGAAACTTTACCACCTAGTCAGATGCCACAGTGCTAGTGACCGGAACACCACGGGAAAAAATATGTTTCACTTTACTTTTAACTTCAGGGGCTGCAAAAATTATCATTTACACAAAAGATTAGGTATGGTTATTAGTAATTGAGATTTTAAAAGTAGTTGGAGCAGTTTTTGACTAGCAAGTAGCACCGTATCTATTATTTATCAATGTATTTTCCTATCCATGAATAAACATTAAAATTGAGTTTTGATTAACTTTGTCATAAACGTAATGATTCTGCAGCCACTTTTGAAAAGGTCATTCAAAAAAATACCTTGATTGTATTTTAAGAAAATAAATATTTTACTTTTAAGAATTTCAGTATTCTGTTTGAACTTTTCTTTTTTTTCAATTCCAATTATTGTCAGTTTTTCAGAATGACTGTTTATTAAATTTATGAAAAGTTAGTTTATGGTTAATTGTAATTTAAATTATTCAGGCGCTTTGACTATTATTGTTTGGTATGTTTTTCACTACCTCAAACTAATCTAATCGATTTGAAAATCATGCAAGATGATGAGAAATATGAAGGTAAGGAAGATTTTGTGGAGTTCAACAAAGCTTGAATATTTAAAAAAACGAAGAGGAGGAGAAGAAACATTGACCACCTCATTCCTAGCGGAGAATTCATTACGTTACTTCAATATATCTTAAAATTCTCGTATCACAATGGTTAATTCTTTAAAGGAGCCCGCACCAACACTGGGAATAGGGTCTTTATCGAAATGATTAGAAGGTAATAAGGTTCAAGACCTAATATTTGGAAGAGATTGTGGAGTACATGATTAGAATTAGAATCAGGATATTGATAGAGTATTCTACAAGTAGTACGAGGAATACAGAAATCAGAATATGTCCAGAAAAACTTTTCAAGTTTAGGAGAATGACTATTTAAACCTTCGATTACATTCTTATTAATATTAAACCTAAATTGGAGAATAAAGTCTATGCAAATAGAATTTCAAATTTTAAAATCGTTTTTGACATTATTTACAGCTAGTATTTCAGCAACAAAAATCTTGGTGTTCGTTTTCCCGGTAGAAACAACTAAACTTATTTAATCACTGTACTATTCGCCATAACTGCCGCTCGACTCCGTCGCTCTCGTCAGGCCTATTATTCAATGTACACTTTGTGTTCTCGCCATACTGCTAACTGCTTCACACGTTTGTTTTCCTCGCCAGCCGTGCCGCAAACAAAGCACATTTTCTTTTTGTTGCTCGACCCGAGAATCAAACCAAGGTCCTCATGAATTCAAGTCCAACACCTAGAACGCTAGACCACAAGTTACATAGGTTAGATCTTACAGGTTTTCTCATGGAAGTCATTCATCAAGTGATTCATTTTGAAAAATGACAGGAAATAATATATTTTTCCTTATTGGCATCAAACTCTTATCTTATTACGTTACTACAAAGCTTAGATTTCTTGCGAGACATGATTTGCAAAACGGCCATTGTAACTGCCATTTAGATATCTCTAAAATAATGCTAGATTAAATATACTACTCATTTACAAAGATTTATTTTCACAAGAACTTTCTTGTCACAATTAATGTACTAGTCATTTAGAATGACTAGCTGTTGTCACAATTTGACTATTTTAATACGTAATAGAGTTTTATCTAAATGCAAACAAGCAACATTTTCCTCAATTGCCATCGGAGTTGGTTGAAACTTCTAGTACTCAAATACCAAAATTTTTTTTTAATATTGGAAGGCAAACAAGCAGACGGATTTCCTGATGGTAAGAAATTCACATCGCCTAGAGACACCAAAGGTGGTAATGGTGCGTTGCCAACCTGAGGCCGGGATGTAAGGCATCAAGCAAAAGTCAGTTTACCATGGTGAGCCTATACTCGCCTTTTTCGAGCTGCCTGGCAGGAAGGCAGATGGTCTATTCTACAAAGGAGCCCGGACCAACACGGAGGAATCCACAAAAACTAGCCCAGATTCTTGATTGTTGTATTAGGTGTAACCTTTTTGGATATTTTCACCGACGACATTTTTAACCAAATTTAATATAGTGTCGTTTTGCTCTTAGATGTGTTGATTTATTTTTTTCATCTATTGTTTTCAGTGAAATCACAGAGATATAACTAAGTATGCGTAAGTAAAAAAAAGTCAAGCTTTGTCGATAGTAACAAGTATAAGGCAAAACGTACCAATATTGATTTCAGGATGATAATTCAAAACCTTTTTTTCACAAGGCTAATATTTTGTAGAGTTTATTAGTTTGTCAAAGAACGGCAAATCTTACAACTGATGTTTAATTGATTAAATTGTAATGTGAAACACACCTTACATTTGAAAGCAATGTAAATATACAAAATCATATTTGTCAATTTAAAATGGCTGCGAGAGTAAAATGGCGGATTTACCACCTTGCGTCTTTTACGTATTGCTAGGGCGTGAGACTATAAGTGAAATCATAAAATGAGCAAATAACCTGGATTCCGGTATATAAATTTAAAAGAACGTCGTGTTCACTATAACACTATTTAAAACTCAAGAACGGCTAAACCGACTTAGCTAAAAATTGCTGTGGAGATAGCTTAGAACCAGAAGAAGGACATAGACTAGTACATTTTATTCCGTTCAACAGCAAGGAAAAAAAAAGAAAAATACGTGAAACGAAGNNNNAAGTATAAAATAATATATATATATATACATATAATATATATATATATATAAACGAACAAATAAGTAGTATTCAGTGTTACTTTGTAAAGAAAGGTAAATTCTTAAATAGTAATGCTTTTTAAATGTTATTATCAAATTGTAATATTTACTTTTATTAAAATTCATTTAAAACAGTCCGCAAAATGCTTCACATGATACGCTATGTCATACCCAGTGCGAGTCATGACGTCACCAGCCTGCAAAAGCGACTCCTTTCGGTGGGAACCAGTTGTGTGCTTTGTATACGTTACAATCTTGCACCTTGTATTTTGCGTCGGATAAAAATTTAAAAATGTTTTTCTTATTTCAATCTTTTTCCGTGTTTGTCCGGGCTCCTTTGTAGAATAGACCATCAGCCTTCGTAACAGGCAGCTCGTAAAAGGCGAGCACATGCTTACCGTCACTAACACCGTGACATCTGACTAGGTGGTAGAGTTTCGCATCGACTCACCCGGATTGGTACTACCGCCTTACCTATTTCTGCTGCCAAAACGTCATGACGTGTTCCGGTTTGGAGGGTAAGGTAGCCGGTTAACTTACTTTTGCTCGAGGCCTACAATTCCTAAAAACAACAGCGTTGCATTGTTGCATCAAGCATGACAATTGGCAGTCTTCTTAAGCCTAGTTGTTACTCAATATGTTGAAATGTTGTTGATTACTTTTTTGATTATCTAATACTTAATTCATATAAGTGTATAAAAGAGTTATTATTTCTTAATAAATGTTTAAATGTTGTTGATTACTACCTAATACAAATAAAAAAATAATACCTATATATAGTTACTATGGCATCGTAAATGTTTAAACATTACTGTTTTTTTAATAAATGCCTTATGTCTACTATCAAAGTTTTACTTTTACCCTTATATAATCCTTCAAAGCACTGTATATTGCTTTACAAACTTCAGGTAGAAATATCGATATAGTAGATCTTCCAACCCTGTAAAGTGCTTCCAATGTATGTAAAGAATCTCCAGATGCTAGATATCTTAATGTCACTTCCAACTTCACTTTAGCTGGGATAGCATTTTGCATGTGTGTATCTTGTTTCTGTATAGCGCTTTCAACTTGAGAGAGTAAAAAGTCAAATTGATGCGGTAGCATCCTCAAATGGTTTTTGTAACCCGCAGCATCTTCTACTCGCATTTCTGTAAGCAATTGCGCACTTGCTCTTAAGTCCTGTCTTCTAGATATCCAATCACGAACCCAAATCTTTCTCTTTCTTTTTTGCCGAGCTGATATAAACCTCTGGATGCATTGCATCGCCAGCAAAAGGATGATCTTATTCAGCTCCATACGGATAGCTGTTTGATTTTCCATGGCTTTGTTTAAACTGACAGAGAGTGAGAGAGCATGATATAAAATGGCATGTGTATTGGAGTGTTTGCTTTGAACATGCTAATTTAGGAGCATACTTAAAACTAGCATGCCTATTGCTAGCAAATGTTAACTGCTCATAAGCATGCTCATATTGAGCATACTCAATAGCATACTTTTTAGCATGCTATTTAGAGCATGTGTAACAGTAACCATAATCGGCAACCCATTTGTCCTATTGTACAGCAAAATCAGATTTTATTTATCTTGTGTTATGTAAAATATTTGCCAAAATCATTTCATTGGTGATGATTCTGCTGTTCACAAGCTAAACTTCTTTTAGATGCATGTTATCTTTGTCAAATAAAGCAAAAACAAAAGAGATGGAAAATTTTAGACATGTCAGATTAGGGAGGAGTCCGCACATGTGAAATTGTAATATTTTAAGTCAACGTTTTCTGAGTGATAGACTAATCTGACACCGGTAAAAGTATTTTGTCTTTTTTTAATACTTTCATTGAATGAAGATAGCGATAATTTAAAATTATTTTAGTGAGTGCGCAAAAAAATTACCACTATTGTCTAAGTTAACAGTTTAATTGTTTCTCGATTTAAATTTTCTGGTGTTATGTGTACTGTAACGAAGAACCACATTTAATTTATACATTACAGAAAGTGGATCAATATCATTTCACATTCTATTTAATAATTACCATAACAAATCAAAATCGCCAAAAGTGTAGACTGCGAGAATCCATTGAAGTTTGACTTGAACAAACTTTCGCCTACAGCGCAGAAAAGAATCGTAAAAGTTTACGTCTCATGATCAGTTACTTGAAATCTGAGATTTAATGATCCTACATTAAATCTATACATATAATAAATCTGTAGAAGGGTCAATTCTGTACATTGAAAATATTTAAAAAATAAATAGCAGGGGGTGCTACTGGATTAATACCAAACCCAAATATGTGATTAAAAATTTTTTTGTCTGTATGTTCAGACATCACGTGAAAACTAACTGTTCGATTTTGAAGAAACTTAGTATAATTATACCTTATTATCCTGGGTGTAAAATGGGATACTTTTTATTTTAAAAAAATACGTCGAAAAAAAATTTATTTTTTTAGTTTTATCACGCGAAGATCGACATCCGCGCGGACGGAGTCGCGGGCGGAAGCTAGTTAATGATAAATATATTATCTAAACTGCAAGCGAAGTTGTTAATCACACAAAAATCGTTATAAAAAGCTGCCACTATAAAAAGGGTTATAAAGTTTGCCGTTCATAATTTAGTTTATCAATCTTATGCAAGCTAGCGACAGTGTAACACGAGAAAATGTTAACCTTTTGTTGATGTATATTTTGTTAATTCATAACTAATTCTTACTTTATTAGCTGTCGAATATAGTGTAATATATATAGTGACAGTGATAAAAAAATGGTTAAAAACTCAGTAGAAACTATTTCAGAAAGTGTTGATGAAGCAACAAACCATGAAGTGGATTTGGATCATGCACTTTCTGTTGCAGGTAACTTAAATAAATGATAATAAGAAATATATAGTATTATTTTATTTACATGGACAATATTTCTTATTTATTACATTTATATATTTAACAAATAAAAATATTAAAAATATAAATATAAAAAACAGATTCCCACTAGCGGTGGTCTCTTTGGACTAAACCGTCAGTGGTCAGGGCGACAAACTAAGAAACCTCCGCACAATGCGTGCCGTCCCCAGTATTACTGCTTTCTGTATCTGATCCCTAACCCAGGAATGTAGCGAGAGTTTCTTTAGATGGTTGGCGAAACTCTTCGCTATGAGACCGTTTACGGAAACGACTACAGGCACAATTATTGTTGAGTCAACATCCCACATATCGGTAACCTCGTTAGCTAAGTCTAGGTATTTTGACATCTTGTCTTGTTCAGCTTTCACAAGGTTAACGTCACACGGAATGGTGACATCAACAATAAATGCTTGACGTTTTGACCGGTCTACCAGAACGATATCAGGCTTATTAGCGGCAATAGTCCTGTCCGTGATGATAGAGCGGTCCCAATAGAGCTTGGCATGGCTGTTCTCTAGGACTGGCTCCGGTGTGTACTTGTAATATGGCACTTCAGACAATATAAGACCGTAACGGAGAGCAAGTTGCTGGTGAATAATTTTGGCCACTTGGTTATGCCTGTGCAAATACTCGCTATTGGCAAGACGAGAACAACCGGAAATAATATGCCGTATAGACTCACCAGGATGATGGCACGCCCGACATACGTCAACAGTGCCATCCTTCATGATGTATTTCCGGTAGTTATTGGTCTTGACAACCTCGTCAGCAATAGCACAGACAAAACCTTCGGTTTCTCCAAAAATATCACCAAATCGCAGCCAAGAGACGGACGCTAGTAAATCAACATCAGAGTATTATTATTATATTAGTATTATTATTATTATATTAGTCTGTGAAATATTTGCCGAATTTCCTACAAACGTTACGTATTACTCTCAAAAGAAAAAACATTAATTAATTTCGCCATTAGTATTGTTTATAAAAGTATGTTATACCATTTAAATTATTTTGATAATAAAGGAGTATGCAAGTAAAAGTTTGTTAACATAGTCTTGCCTATTATAATAAAAATAAAAGAAGCAGCTACTGAGACCTAAGGCATAAATCAATATTGTAACATTCCTTCCAAAATCTCTTTTTAGTCGGTTTTTAAAAAAGAAGAGGTATTATGAGTGAGTCATACGTATATTTCCTCGATTTCTCCCCCTTTTCTAAACCGATTTTAAAAAATTGTATGCGAAAGAAAGTTCTATTGTGTT
The DNA here is from genome assembly GCA_002245505.1 of Calephelis nemesis. Taxonomy (NCBI): domain Eukaryota; kingdom Metazoa; phylum Arthropoda; class Insecta; order Lepidoptera; family Riodinidae; genus Calephelis; species Calephelis nemesis. The sequence continues at coordinate 9,580 of NJDD01003431.1, forward strand.
GGTCCCATTCCTAAAAAGCCTGGATCTAATCACAGAAACCTACAGAGATCGGAAAAAATACATAAATTTGGCGTACGGCCTACTTAAAAGACATATGATAGCTTGGCAACGGTTAAGTCAATAACTTCTTAACTTTAACCTTTTAACAAAATTCTGTAACGTAGACGTGTTAGAAGTCTATTATTCTCACAAAAAATAATCACAATAGATACAATTTTATCTCAAAAAAAATGAATTATCTTAATTAACGAAAACAATATAAACAGTCAAGTTCTTAAATCTTATGTATCTATGAGTTATTGTAGCTTTTCAGTTTTCTGGTAACAAAATAAATAGCTATGAAAATAAAAATTCATGAACGCCTACGAAATAATAAAAAAATATAAATAATAAAAAATGCTGTTTTTATTTTAAACATTTATTGCTATACTAAAATTTAAATACACCTTCGCCACGCAGCTTAAGACATTCTTGTTTGAGATAGATATACCTATAATATTTTTCTTCCTATATCTTTGTTTTAGGTTTTGGAAGGTACAACTTGAAATACAGTTTGTGTTTGGTATTATTTTTAATATCTGTAGTAGTAGAACCAGTTGGATATTCATTTGTGCTGCCTTCAGCCAAGTGTGATCTCGATATATCTGACACTCAGCGTGGATTTATTGGTTCTATTCCTTATATTGGTAAGTACTGAATGTAGATATATGATGTTTTAATACGAATCTCATTGATGTGAAGTTTGGAACAGGACCCATCAGATGAGCTTTTCGTGTCACCAGAACCTTTGTATGGCCCATACGCAATAAGTATTATTTAAGTAGCACCTTGTAGATATTTCTTAAGCCAAGTACAGTGCTCACTAGATAAGTCTGCGCGCGGGAAAAATGAAACAACGTCGATTGTACAAATTAATTGCCTTAGAAGCACGGCATTTTTGAAAAAAACATGGTCTTTGTATCGAGTTAACTTGTAATTTTCTACCGCATTTTGCATATACGATGTAAATATATTTTGTAACTAATTATAAACAACCGGTTTATTTTACAAGCATACTTGAAACCTTTGACAACACTAGTCTTTTTTAATTTTTATTAATGAAAACGAAAGCCATAAATTTTATAAGAATATCTAATACAACTAGGTAATAATAAAGGATTTGCCAGTATTAGTAGGTTAAAGTTAGTGTTTATTTTTTACAAACCATCTGCCTCTGCCAGGTAGCTCGTAAAAGGCGAGCACTGGTTGAAACGTAGGTCAACACTAACAAAACCACTGGTAGTCGAGTACTGTGCAGCAATTTACCTATTACTGGCGCCATAATGACATTGTCGTGTTCCGGTCTGGAGGGTAGGGTAGCCGCTAGACTTGCACAATAAATTGTCAAACATGTGCAGCAGGGGTGATTTAGTTAAATTAGTTTATTCATTTAACAGTGTGATTGGGTCTTCGTTATTACATTTAATAACAAAGGTGCTAACCTCACAAAGCGTACTCGATAAAACACACCCGCGCGAACTCGCGAAATTCTCCAAATAGCGAGTCGCATGCGCGCGCCAGTATTTGCTCGACCTTCGTGGAGTGCAGTCGACTTCTCCTAATGATGCTTCGGTTACGAAGCGAAACGTAGGTTGAGTTTTTAGTAGTGTGTGTATTTTTGGTGCTAATAAAACAGTTTAGTGGTGTGTGATGTGTGGAGCTGGATATATTTGGGAGTTATATCTTCCAGTAACTCCAATTCATTCATAGCGCACTATCTTGCCTGTTTTTTCACGCTATAATACTAATAATAATAATAATCGCGTCTGTGGTCCTGCGGTTTATTTGTTGGCCTTAACTGCATAAGATCCTTGGTTTGATTCCCGGGTCGGGCATCAAAAAGAAAATTTGGTTTATCCAATTTTCTAATAAAATAAACGTTGCTCGGATTGGATACAAGCCCGGTTGGTGGTAGGTTTGCCACCTATCACATAATGGGAATTAGTGTCTTCAGCTAGTCGCTATCTAAGTAAATACATTACGCCAATATCCTGTACACAATGAAGCAAGCATATCTAAAATGTTATAACTTTCTATCAACAGGTGTAGTCCTGACATCGTTTCCGTGGGGATACCTGGTAGATACTCAAGGGAGGAAGAAAATGGTTATTTACAGCTCACTAGCCGTTGGTGTATTTAGTGTATTGTCAGCGTTCATGCCGAACCTCATTTCATTTACAATTTTCAAGTTCTTGTCGTCACTGTGGTTAGTTTTTTTTAATTTAAACATTTAATAATCAAACGATTTTTTGTTAAAATCGTAATATTAATATGTGAAGTAAAAGCTTTTTTTTACGAAAATTGCGAAGACGGAAAAATATAGGCACACTTATATTTTTTGTGTAGGAGAAGTGCAGAACGCTAATATTTTTCAATAATAATGCATATTAAAGTGAATTAAATAAAAAAAATAAACTACTAGCAGCCAGTCCCGGCTTCGGGAGGTCAAATTTATAATTTTTTAAAAACCTAACCTATGTTCTATAGCGATAATGTCTGCTTCTTATGGTAAACAACTTTTTCCGTTAGAAGCAGACATTAAAGCCTATTAAATGCATTGCTTGCACACAAACAATCAAATCTTTCCACTTTATCATTACAGTTTACATGATATACTGACAGCAGCTCCACCTACCGAGTTCTAGTACATTTTTAATCATACAGGAAACCATTGAAATCTTAATATATATAATTCTTGTGTTCGTGTGTTTGTCATTGAACTCCTCCTAGACGACTGGAGCGATTTTGATGATTTTATTTGTGTGTGTTCAAGGGGATTTACGAATGGTTTAGATTCACAATTTGCTCCTCTGGAAAATGTTTTCTAATTATTTTTTTATTTGTAAGTAGTCGTTGATATTTGAATGTTTTACATTGGGTCCGACAGACTGCGTTACTATCGAAGCATTAATGTCGAGCGATACGAAGTTTGCTGGGTCAGCTAGTAGGGGAGAGTGTGGATGAAAGAGCCAGTTTTTTTAAAGTTTCGAAAAACATTCAAATCAACAGTATATTGAAAAAAAACGCATAGATAAATAAACTGCTTTATTAGACTTGACAAATTAGAAACAAAAATGTAAAAAACATAACTGTAACATAGTTAAATCTTAATTTGAAAAAAAGTTAGAAATCGGCTCTTTCAAAACCTAGTGTGATTGAAGGAGCCAACGAATGACTTGAAAGAGCCGGCCATTATTACCGCGCACATTTGTGTGCCGTCATACCTACATTGAACAGAAAAAAAATCACGATGAAGTAGAAATAAGGTAGACATAATAATTATTAATATTAGTTTTAACCTAGTTCAATCTCTAGGTAGACTCAAAGCTTGTATAAATCAATATCTCAAAACTAGAATTTTTATTAACTTTAATCAATCATATGTTATTACTACTAGATTAGATTTTTTAAGTTCAAGCCCATATGACAAGTAGCAACAAGTCCGTGCCGTGTTTCCAGATTATTTGTATTTTTTAATAATTTATGCTAAATGAGCTCTGGAAAAATTTTGATCTTTAGCCGTCTTATTAATTGAATATCCTTGCTCAAGAACATTTCCGACCGCTTCTTATATTGTCATTTTTGGTGGTCTGGAGCGCATATTAGGCATTGCCGACACTATCGTACCTAATATTCCTGCAACAAAAACAAATGGTATTATTTTATCAACAGCTAAATATTAAATAACAAAATTAATAAGAGCCCGCCCTTTCAAAACGTAACTGCATAACCTTAAAATACGTGCGAGGAAATGACTAATGAATCACAAGTAATAAAACATATATGTTACATAAATAATAATCTTAAATTGAAATCCTAATGCTTTAATCGCCGGCTCTTTCAAAGCATTTAAGAATGGCTCTTTCATAGCATATGCCTAATATCAACATAACCTTAAAATAAAGCACTTACTTATATTTTTTAATTAAAACAATGCATCGTTTATAGACTACTAATATATGTAAAAACTTCCAGGATAGTTAAAATTTACTTACTTGAAACAGTTTCTTACTAAACTACTTGGTAAATACACACAAAAAAAAACTTTCTGGTAGCAAAATTTTTGACGTCGCGTAACTCAAACCCAGGTTGCCGCACAACTGTCAAACTTTGGGAGCTAACAGCTACCCGGTGTTGCCAACTAATGGGTACAATCGATGCTTAGTAGGAAATGCATAAGTGCATCAAATCGTGGTCGGCTCTTTCAAAACCCGGCTCTTTCAAAACCCGGCTCTTTCATCCACACTCTCCCCTACCCATATAAAGTTTCAACACAGTCGGTTTAGTTGTTTAGAAGTTATGTGAAGTAGTTAAGTAGGTACGGAAGGATATTTTTTATTACCTTTAGTTTCGTGGAAATTAAGCATTGTCACGCTTTAAAAAGTAGCCTGTGCTCATCAAGGATAATGTTGTTGGTTTCCAGTGGTAAACAAATCAATAATATTTAATACAAAAAAAACTAGCAACCAAATCGTTGCTCTTTGTTATAAGTATAGTTTATATAAATTTTAATACGCGAACGTAGACGGGTCAGGGCGCTAGTGTGATACAAGCTCATCCGTCACACTGCTGTCGTCACGTCGCACACCGCGTCGGGTCTGATAATTTTCGAGTATAGGTAGGTAGGTATTTTGGTTAGACTGAAAGTGTTGACTTCGTAATATCTTTTGAATGGTTTTTTCAATTTTAATCATTCAAAAGTAATCTCAAGGTAATGAAGAAGTCTTGAATATGAAGTGAATTATTTTGATAAGGATTAATGTGAAGGTATGGATAACATGGTCCGAATATATTCACTGGTTTTCCTAACTTTTAAAATGTACAAAAGCCGTAACTGTAATAGTTAGATCTTAATGTTATTCTTAATATCGTCAAACATTTTTACCTTCTTTCTTTAGTGGTTTGTGCAGCGGATGCGATGAAAGACATTTTAGGTTACTTTTTACACCTTATGCTATGTTATTGAAGTTTTAGTAGGGATCCCTAACTTTTTCTACTTATAAATATAGCCCATATTCATCAAGGTCCAGGGATAATGTTGGCTTGTAATGCTGAAATAATTTCTCGAAACAGTAAATTATTTTCTGATAAAAACAAATAAACAAACAATCAAATTTTTCCTCTTTATTATTAATATAGATAACGATAAAAGATCACAGAAGGCGCACACAATATATTCGTAAAGTTCGAAAACAAATATGTTGGTCTTGAGAAATTAATTTATTATATTAAAAAGATTTTAAAATTTACAATGCTCGAATTTCTTGAAATTAAACAATTTCTGGCGACTTTTTACGTTAATTTAATTAATGTATGTAGTCTGAAGAAGACTGACACTAAGAGGGATACATACTAAAAATGCAGCTTAAAACCGATTGATTCCAAAATACCAATTAGATTTACGTAAATACCTACTCATTTGTGCTTTCATGTCCATTATACTTATACATTTAGAGATATATAACGAGGCTACACCAAAGTGCAAAGTGGAGAAGTAACAATTAAATTTAAACTCCTCGTGTTGGTCCGGGCTCCTTTGTAGAATAGACCATCTGCCTTCCTTTGCCAGGCAGCTCGTAAAAGGCAAGCATAGGCTACCCGTCACTAATACCGTGACATCTGACCAGGCGGTAGAGTTTCGCAGCGACTCGCCCGGATTGGTACCACCGCTTTACCTATTCCTGCCGCCATAACGTCACGACGTGTTCCGGTTTGGAGGGTAAGATAGCCGGTAAACTTACTTTTGCTCGAGGCCTAACATCCCGGCCACTGATTGGCAACGCACCATTACCACCTTTGGTGTCTCTAGGCGGCGGGAATTTCTTACCATCAGGAAATCCGTCTGCTTGTTTCCTTCTAATGTCATAAAAAAAATTAAGCATAGTACAACTGAACCGGTGATTTTTAAAACCCCACCTCTTTCATAGATCAAGTAGAAACATAATGTTTTGGAGAAACATAAGAACTCTCACTCACGTTGGTTCAACTACAAAAAAACCGACCTGAAAAACATTTCACTACGCTGTCCTGGTTGGTTCTTTATTCTGATTTGTAAGATAGTAAATAGTTCTAAGATGGTCCCACATAAATTTCTTAAGCATTGTTCTAGTAGTTTCGAGTTATACTTAATAATGCATTAGTTTTGGTCTATGTCGGTATCGTTACTAAACCACTTTTATTATCATGATAAAATTATTACATGACCATTTTAGAATTGTAAAATATCTTCTAAAAAGAACTTCCAAAAGCGGTTCGTTATTAGCGATCACGAAACACAAATACAAAAATTAAAATATAGGTACAGTTGAATTCATTGCCTTCTTACTGGAGTCAGTTCAAAATTGGAATGAGGAAACAGTTCCCCAACTTTTAGATTAAGAAGCAACTGGGATTGATTATGATGATAGTAACTAATAAAACTATACAGGTACCTTCTAATCAAGCATTGGTTTTTATGATCGAAAATTTCGAAAACAACATTTCAGCATTCACCTTCCATTATCTGAAATTATGAGCTTATAAAATAACTCCTACTTACAATTTTTATTATTTTTCAGCCTAGCGTGCCCAGGCGCAGTGCCATTTACTTACATAGGTGAAATATTACCACCAAAGTATAGAGACAAGATGCTTTCTATAACAAATGCCTTGCAAATTATGGGAACTACGCTAGTGCCATGTAAGTCTAAATGTTCACAGACCAATAGAAAATCTGTAACTTATAAGCGGTTCTTAATTTATTGCACTATTTTAGTGATTTTCACTTTAACCCCACTGCCTGCCTGGCAGCTTGTGAGAGGTGAACATTGGTCATCATCAACAAGACCACAGTTAGTAGAGTGCAGTGGAGCAAATTGCTCGATTAGCGATCCACCAATTACTTACCCTTTCTTACTATTCCTTTCACTATAATGAAAAAGTTATGTATTAATCTGAAGTCTAGCGTAGTCGGTAGACTTGAACGTCATGCTGAACACCTTGGCCCACACACACAGCAACACGCAACACATTAGCATTACACCTTAGCATTAGCATTAGCACACATTAGCATTAGCAACACACCTCTAACTTCAATGGTGTCTATAGGTCAAAGTTGTCTTTCACCATAAGATAAATCGCGAACACCGCTGCCTCGTGCCTTTAAATTTTAATGGTTTCTCTATTTTATGGTCAATTTTCCATGTCAAAACGTTGGAGACGTTTGTTGAAATGGGCTACGATCAATTCTTGTCGTGTGCCCTGGGGGCTTTTACTTTCCTTTCTTTTATTGTATAATTTTTCATATCATAAACCAGTTCTTAATAATACAATAGATTTTGTCTATATACATACAGATGATGATTGCACGACTTGATAATTAGAATAATGTTGACATTTATGAGCAAGTGGCTTCCTTACTCTTTTAATAGCAGATATACTTAAACGGCTTTATTGTAGCTGGAATAAGACCGCGTCTCATTAATCCAACTTGGTTCTCTACCAAATATGATGGCATATTTTATTTAAGATTTAAGTTATACTGACATCTAGACTAAGTATACGGTTTCAATTTAGTTCGTTACTAATAATATTTTTGTAACGAGTTCGCGCGAAATACAGACTGAGAATAATTGGAGTGAGATCGAAAAAAGCGAACACAATTTTCTTCGATGCTTTCATCATCTGGTAATCCAAACTCAATAATAATCGGAAGATTGAAACAAAGTTTCTTCTAAGAACGTCTTTGACGGTTGTTGACAGAAGAAGGAAGAAAAAATAGTGTGTACTCGACCTTCTTGGAGGGTGGCCCAATTCTCCTGATCATACTTCAGTTGCAAAGCGAAACTACTTTGAGTTTTTAGTGGTGTGTATATTGTTGAGACTAATAAAACATTTTAGTGGTGTGCGTGTGTGTGTGTGTGTGTGTGTGTGTGTGTGTGTGTGTGTGTGTGTGTGAGTGTGTGTGTGTGTGTGTGTAAACTACCAATGGATCGGAATCGCGGCCACACACTGAGAAGATATTTAGTATATCATAACTGGATACTGTCAAATGAACAAGCATTTCAGCACACTGGATGTCGCAGAGCGATTTGTGCATAGTGTGGAGATGAAACACACTTGAGAATGTGCTATTTTCTCTTCGAATGTGAGAAATTGACAGAACACAGAAAAATCGACATAATAAAGAAACCTGGATCTCTACTGAAATTTTAGAAGAACTGGAGTGGTAGAATTGAACACAGGATCCAGAATCAGAATCAGAATCAGAATAATCTTTATTCACATGAACCATACAAGTGGTATTTGTGCGCGTCGACATTTTTTTTACCAAAACCGGATCGGAATCGCGGCCTCACACTGAGAAGATCCGGCGAAAGAAACTCAGCGGGCTTGTCTTTTTTTCAATAATAATATTTACAATATAATCTTGATTAAAAAT
>NJDD01003435.1:0-14026 GCA_002245505.1 Calephelis nemesis
ATTTCGGGATGTTAGTCTTTGAGCAAAAGTAAGTTTACCGGCTACCTTATCCTCCGAACTGAAACACGTCAACGGCAAAATGTTATGGCGGCAGTAACAGGTAAGACGGTGGTACCAATACAGACGAGTCGCTGCGAAACTCTACCTCCTAGTAAATATACGTCAAAGTAGAGTAGCGTAGATGGAAAACTAAGAAGCTTAACGTTATGTCTCCATTTTGATCTTCCTCTCTAGAAAATGGTAAAAGGAAGGTGTACTACAAAAAATAATATTTGACAATTGGCATAACATAATAAATTTAAAAAATGTGTCAAAGTCAAATTGTATAAAAAAGTTTACTATACCATTGCTGAATATCTATCGGATAAGAGTGCTTGGGATTAATTGCTCCTCGTACCAATCTCTTACTAAGAATAATGTGTGATGTAATACTAATAAATTTGTATAGAATCTGGGAAAATAGACAAGCCCGCTGAGTTTCTTGCCGGACCTTCAAGTGTGTGGCCGCGTTCCGATCCGGTGGTAGTTTTAGTATTATAAAGACTCGTCACAAGTGCCTCTTGTAAGGTGAATGTGAATAAAAATATTTCTATTCTATTCTAACATTCCCATACAAAAATATTCGAACTGACATTTTCTAAAGTCGGTTATAAATATCACGTGAAAACAATATGTAAATCATATTCACGGTAATAAGGCACATTATTCCTTTCACTCTCTTTCAGGTTATATCCCCCATCACGACCGGAGCGTTTCAAAAATATGAACACAAATATGACTCTTGCTTTCGTTTGTAAGCCGGTTTTTATATGGGTATCTAATTTGAGTCCGTAATGAGTACTATTATAAAATTTATTAGTCTAATCACTTGATCTTTTACTTCATTATTGTAGAAATAAGTTTAGCATTCTTTTTCAGCTGTTTCAGTTGCGTATTTTTGTAAGTAAGTACCTTCACGCCCATATCCCCGAAGAAGTAGGGAGAGGCACAACCAGGGACCCACGATTAGTCGACAACACTAAGTCTCACAATGTTATAGGTGGCAAGACTATCGTCAATCACACATGTATCCAATATCGGTAAACATTTTTTTATCAGAAAATTAGAAAAATCCAGTTTTCTTTTGTTGCCTGACCCGGAATTCGAACCCGGGACCTCATGCAGTCAAATCCAACGACTGAACCGCTAGAGCACAGTGGGATTTTTTGTCATAGAGATTTTGGCATTCTTTTTATAATACATAAAAAGACGGGTTGCACTCCGAGAGTGCCAGCAGAAGTGAAAACTTGAATATTCACGTCGTGCATTTTTGATATTTTGGAATGGTTAAGGAATCATTTTAAACGAATTGCTTAAATTATCAGTATGAAAGTGCTATCATTTATATGGTAGAATTCATTTCTGACTTCTGACGCAAGTTCAAAAGTTTCACCTCACCCATTCCAAAAAAAAAGCGCAACGCTAAAGCTAAAACAGTTTTTACTTCAAAAAAGTAAAAAAAATGTTTTTTTATTATTAACATTAGGTAAATATTCTGACCTCGTTTGGAAAGGACGGAGACGCCTCTGGGTGCTTTCTTTTTATCCAAAACGTAATTGTCTTTGTTATACGTATAAAAGTAGAGTATATTTCGTCTTATACAATCTGTCAGAGAGGGTCCTCTCAAAATCGGTGCAATTATAGCAGACACAAACCGACGTACATTCCAATAAAAAAGCGCATTAAAGAGCTATTATTGGTATCATTGTTATATTATTATACCAGTTAAGTATTAAAAAAAGCTCTCTTATTACCATTCAAGCAGACAAGTATGTTTATTTTTTTTCATGTTAGTCCAGGTCCTATTTGTAAATTAGACTATCTGGCTTCTTCGTAATAGCTTGTTAGAAGCGAATATAGGTTATGTAATATCTCCTAATATCTGATGGTAGATTGCTGTGCAGTCACCTGTCCAGGTAGAGATTACCTTACCAGCTCCCATCATAACGTGATAATGACAGTGCCATATGTCAGAGGGTAAGGTAGCCGGTATACTTTCACAATTGGCCTAATATCATGAGCACAGTAAACCTATAACTTCAATGGTGTCTATAGACCAAGGATGTCTCATACCACCAGGAGACCAGTGTGCTTGATCGCTGACTTCTCACATAAAAAAAGGCATAAACATGAGCAAATCACTAGTTGAGGTTCATAAAATATTTATTAACAGTTAAACTATGAGAAGAGTAAATTTAATTAGCACTTCATAATAATTAATTAGATTATTTAAGTGTCTACATATGTAACGCTCAACGTGGTTCTAGCGAAAAAGTAGAGTCGGAGAGTTTTTATTGTAAAATTTATTGTAACGGGTATTTATTTTAGAAGTAGGTATTCATTATTTATTCACATACATATATTCACGTGCCAAGTTTGACACTTGGCTCCATGCAGACATGCGTAGCTTCTCTCTCAACTCCCGTTCCACAAACCAAGCCATATCTAGTCTAGAAATATCAAAGACTAAGAAATAGCTTACCATAATAAAGTAGGAGATATAAGGCCTCTGTGGTCTAGCGGTTCAGTTGTGGAAATGACTGCATGAGGTCCAGGGTTCGAATCGGGGTTGCAGGGGTCGGGCAACAAAAAGAAAATTGGTTTTTTCCAATTTTCTAAAAAAACGTTGTTTGGGATTGGATATGTGCCCGGTTGGTGATAGGCTTGCCATCTATCACATTGTGGAATTGGTGTCTTCAACTAGTCATGGGTGCCCTGGTTGTGCCTCTGCCTACCACTTCGAGGATATGGGGGCGTGAAGATACTTTTCATTTAGTAAAAAAATTAGACTTAATCAACAAAACTGTTGAGTAGTAGTGTAGAAGTTCTTAAAGTCCTGGGTTCGACCCCGGGAACGGGCAACTAAAAAAATTAAAAATGTGTATTTCAACCGATATCTATATATATAAAAGACAATGCTACTTTATGTTGTAATTTTATAACCCAACAAGAGCCCGTGGCTCACCTATCCAAACCAAATATTTAAGCTTTTGTATTTAGTAAATCGTTTATGTGAAGTTTACATAAAATGTGTAACAAATGAAATCAATAAATGGCGGATCATTTTGTTAATGGGTATTTTTCAGTCAAGTACTATTTTTTTCAGATGGGGTTTAGTTATGCTGTCATATTGAAACTTTTGTAATTTTTTTGTTTTGTTGTGTTATATTATTCATGCGGTTAATGAATTATTTAATGATATTTTGATATATTTTTTTAATTATTTCAATTTATACGTAGCGAAACACACGTACCGGGCCGCTAGAATTATATAAAAAAATGAATCCCTATTTCGCGTAGTCAACGTATCACGCCTGAACGAATGGACGGATGGTTATTTTCAAGAGAAGGATCATATAAAGATAAAACCGGGAAAATAAGAAAAACAAAGCTCAACATCCATCTCCGGATTTTTATCTCAACGAGAAAGTGCACGTGCTTTCTAACAATCGTCGCTACTTTTCTACTGCAAAGGAGTATCGCCTCTGTGGTCTAGCTGTCCGGCGTGACTTATTGGCTTCTTAAGGTCCTGGGTTCTATCACCGGGTCAAGCAACAAAAAAGTAGTTAGAAAATTTATATTTTCAATTTTCTAATAAAAATAACGTTGCCCGGGATTGGATATGTGCCTGGTTGGCGATAGGCTTGCCACCTATTACATTGTGAGACTTAGTGTCTTCGGCTTGTAGTATGTGTACTGGTTGTGCCTCTGCCTACCTCTTCGGGGATTTGGGCGGGAAGAAACTTTTTTTATTTGGTTATAAAAATTATACTATATATATCACCAAAGTGTAAAAGTACATGTAAACTATATATTAAATTAATTTGTAAGGAAATATTAATTAAGGCAAAACAAATTATTACATAATAATATTATATTAAGCTAGCAATTAATATTATCTCTACAATTTGTCTAAAACTACAATAACGATAAGTTTGTTATACACTGCCGTGTAATTAGTTCTCGGTCAGCAATATGTCTTTATGTCAATGGCAATGTATTCATAACACAAATTTAATGCCGGAATGTGTTCCGGAATTAACATGATTTGCATTGTTGGGTGAAGTTTGATACCGTGTAATATGATAATATGGGAAACAACTTGTTGATGTCGTCTGTTTTACTGTAAAATGTATGGAGAGGCGTACAAGGAGACAGATTTCCTGATGATAAGATGTACACGCCGCCCGCCAGATTTCTATTTAATCAGAATAATCTTTATTCACATGAACCATACAAGTGGTTTTTGTGCGTGTCGACATTTTTTTAAACTACCACCGCATCGGAATCGAGGCCTCTTACTGAGAAGATCCAGCGAAAGAAACGAAAATCCTTTTTTAATAATAATATTTACACTATAATCTAGCTTAAAAATACAAATTACAATCTGATTTTAACTTAAATAAAAGGAACAACAAATTACATGTAATGCAGTGGGAGATTGAAATCACTATCCCCAAGCATGTTCATCTTCCAAATAATCTGAGACCGTATAATAGCCTTTTTGACATAATTTTGCTTTGATACATTTTTTAAACTTATTTATAGGTAGATCTCTAATATCAATGGGCAGCTTATTGTAAAAACGTATACATTGACCGAAAAAGGATTTACTAATTTTATGAAGACGAGTTTTGTATACGGCTAGATTATATTTATTTCTCGTATTTACATTGTGAAATTCACATTTTTTTGTAAACATACACGAAAACATTAATATATATCACGAAATATATATAATCAATATCACGAAAACATTAATATTTAAGAAATTCAAAAAATATACATAAGAAAATACAAAGAATTAATTAGAGGCATGTTCCGAATTCTAATTCATCTTGATTGTTTTTGTTATATCTATGACAAAACTGTGTACCTATATACGTTTTTTGCATTGAATTATCTTTACCTATATACGCGATGCCAAAACTTTGGACCCCTTTTCATGAAAATTGCGTGGACGGAGGAGCATAAAATTTGGCACACTTATAGTTTGTATGTAGGAGAAGTGCAGAACGCTAATATTTTTCAATAACAATGCTTATAAAGTGCATTAAATCAATAAATGAAACATTACCCTCACTACCATGCATTTGACACACACAAACAAATATATTGATGATAACGATAAAAGATCACAGATGGCGTACTAAAATGTTTGGAAACAAAGTAGTTGAGCTTGAGAAATGAAGTCGACCAACGGGCGACCACTAGTATAGATACCGCTAACATAGATAAATACACATATTCGAAACTATTGTTCCACTAAATTAAAATAAGGAAATATATTTTTATAAAAGTAAGAAATGCAGTCCAAAGTCCGTGTTACAGACATAAAAATATATTAGACTAGCGGCCTGCTAAGGCTTCGATCGGAAGATATTTTTTTGATAATAAATTGAAATGTAAGCCTTCCTATCTTTCAAGTTTGATCAAACTGCACACGGTGTGCAAATTTGATTGAAATCAGTTAAGTAGTTTAGGAGTTCATCGAGTACAAACAATGTGACACGTAATTTAAATAATAATTATGATAGACAAAATAATATCAACATTATAAAAGTTGGCATACATATTAAAATCTTGTCAAATAGCCAAGACCGCAATAACGATAAGTTTATTATACAATGCTGTTCTACTGGTTCTCGATTAGCAATATGTCTTTATATCAACAGCAATGTAGACGTAATATAATTTTAACGCCCAGTGTTGTGAGTAAACGACTTAATTTGCATTGATTGGTGAAGTGCGATATTATAATCCTATTAATGTTATAAATGCGAAAGTTTGTATGTATGGATGTATGGATGTTTGTTACTCTTTCACGCAAAAACTACAAAGCCGATTACGATGAAATTTGGTATGAAGGTAGCTGAAGACCCAGAATAACATATAGGCTACTTTTTATCTCGGAGTTCCCGCGGGATTGGGACTTACGCGGGTGAAACCGCGGGGCGCAGCTAGTGTTAGATAAAACTTAGATGTCGATGTGGTGGTTTGGGGTTATGGTAAGCCCATCGCCTAACGGGCACATTTCCAATCCCGGGCAACATAGTTTTTTATTAGGAAAAAGAAAAAAACACATATTTTTTTTGTCCAACCCTATCATCGGATCGCTAAACCACGGGATGAATTAAGATATGTATTAAATAGCATTTTATGGTTCATATTGCATTCATTTTATTCATCTGTAACTACTACACCAAGGAAGAAATATGAATTGAAATGTAATTAAAGAGTAATTTAATAATTAATAGTAAATTTAAATTATTCAAAAGGTGAAATTATCATTATAAGAGATTTAAATAGCAAATAAATAAGTAGATCTTCATAACACAATTATGTTGAAAAACGATATCATGGCATTAGAAATACTTAGACGCACGCATGAATTATAACAGCACGCATAAACTCCTCAGCAAAATGTTAAAGGTGGAGGGCAATCTTTCATCAGTGAACCAGATTTTCGAAACAGTTTAGCCTCACCTGCGTGTGGAGCATCTGCTTTAAAAAAGAAAGAAAAGAAAATATATTTATTTGCGATAATTAAATATATTTAATTAACGAGACAGCAATTTAAAACATGAAAAACAAATTCATGATAAAGTAGCGGTAGAATACTATAGTTGTGGCTGCACAATATATGTGTATACAGAGCTGGAGTCAACATAATACTTTGTCGGAGGAGGACCCGCAGCAAAAGTGAAGAAGTAGATAAAGATTTACATTTTATCCATATTTCAAGAAAGGAGGATGAGTATTTATGTATGCTAATCGATTTATCCGTCATTTTTGAGCATATTTTACAAATTCTTTATTTCTTTGAAAAAGTGTTACTTTGGAGGTGATCCCATGGTCATAGTCTGTCTGCATCTGATGATAGAAACCCAAGGAAATGTGGGAAAATGCTTATTTTTGTGTACGTAGATGACGTACAGAGATTGAAGATACAGCTGAAATGATAACTGTTATATTATTGCAGTTTTACTGCGCTAAAAATGATAGCTGTCATATTTTTGCAGTTTTACTGCGCTAAAATACTAGCTGTTATATTTTTGCAGTTTTACTGCGCTAAAAAGAGAGCTGTTATATTATTGCAGTTTTGCTGCGCTAAAATGATAGCTGTCATATCATTGCAGTTTTACTGCGCTAAAATAGTAACTGTTATATTTTTGCAGTTTTACTGCAATAAAATAATAGCTGTTATAATTTTGCAATTTTACTGCGCTAAAATTATATCTGTTATATTTTTGCAGTTTTACTGCGCTATAATAATAGCTGTTATATTTTTGCAGTTTTATTGCGCTAAAATGATAGCTGTTATATTTTTTACATTCTTACTAATGAATAAGGGCTTTCAAAAGGCTTGGGATCTGAGGCATTTGCTATACAAATTGGGATATTTTTGGTCAAATAAATGATGTAAAGTTACAAGGGCGTTTTTGAAGTCAAAACCATTAATTGCAAACTTTTTGCCCGTGTCCGGCCATGGAACCCGGAACCTCAAACAGTCAAGTCCGAAACCGGACTACTAGAACGCGAAGGCGATAATATGATAGGCCTAATGCATGTTGGTGATATCTTGCCATTCTTTAAAATCTTTCAAAAAGAAGGATCCAAGTTAGCATAATCCCAAAAAAAAAACTTATCTCTTTTCTTCAAGGTCTAAGTTGTCTTGAGGTTCGGAAATGCCGCCACTGGTAACTGGTTTCAAAGTTGTAGTGCAAGATAAGAAGCGTCTTCGGAATGGCACGGTAGAGGACCGACAAACATCAACATGGTGGGGAATCTTTAATTTTGATATGACGCCCAAAGGTTACAAGATTATTAGACAAGATTATTTTTCTTTCGAACTCAAGTCAACTTTTGTTTATTCAGATATCATACCTAATTTTTTCTACCACCTAACTTTATCCTGCAGCTGTACCATTGTGCTCGTCATTTTCGTATTCCAGTACAAAGACAACTACTTAACGACTATTGACCGTCAAAAAATCCATCTCATTTCATCCGTTTCCATTTGTATTCCATTGTTTTCGCAATTTGAAAAAATAAGATAATCTAAAAAATGTTTCATCAAAATCTGTCAAGACACTTCTTAAATATGTTTAATTCAATTCAAGTATACCTTGAAATAAAAACGGAAATGCTAATTACCTGGACGTATAAAATGAATCAATCAATTTATTTATTTGCTCCAAATATTTTTATATGCTTACAACTATCAGAATGCAAATTTTGTTTTTGTGCAATTTAAGATAAATATAAAGCAGAAACACATGCATTGTCTTGTTTTTGTTTTAAGTATACGACCTATATACCGCTTGTTACCGCCTTGTTGGTCGAGTTGCTAGCGTAAACGCCTAACTACTCCGATCAACCGCGAGGCTTGGGTTCGATTCCCGACAGTGAATGTGATGAACATTAAGATGTCTGCACTTGCGGGTCTAGGTGTTTATTAAATTTATTCTGGTATCTATTTAAGTATTTCTATGTATTAGTATCGCCTAACACCCATAACACAAGCATATAATTTGCTTACTTTAGGGTTAGATTCAATTTGTGTGACTTGTTCATGAATTTATTTTATAATCGCATTATGAAATGTACATCTCAGGATGATGAAACTGGGAACATTATAAGGTTTTAACTACAATATAGATATACATGAAGATCGGTTGCAAGCAGCCAGAGCGTGACTCGACGAACGCAACCCATTGTGGGCACCGCTTCCTTTGGCGAGGCCTTGAACACGGAGTCCAAACACGCTTACCGTAGACACAGAACTGGTTGGACTTTTCAACATTTGGAGATAAACAGCTACACCCACAACTAATACGCTTGTAGGTGTTGGACCTCCTTATTCAAACTATTGTAGATACGAAAGCTCTAGTAATTGGTTCGCATTCGGTCTGAGGATATAGTAGAAGTTATGAAAATTACTTTTATGTGTTATGAGAAGAGGTATCTACGACGCAATCAAACATAATTTTAACCACTTCCATTGGGTTTGAACACGTTGAGTCGAAACAAGCTTATCATAAAGATCATAACCAGTCCCGTTGGACAAAAACAGCGACACCCATTATATAATTAAATAAATATATATCCCTGGACAAGTTACACAAACCTAACCTCAAAATACGAAAATTATGTGTTTCTGTTATGGGTGTTAGTCAACGATACTAATACTTAGAAATACTCAAAAGAATAAATTTAATGAACACCCAGACCCGGAAATGCTGACATTTAAAAGTTAATAACACAAGTATCTGCCCCCTTCGGGAATCGAACCCGACCCTCGTGGCTGGTTAATGTCAATTTTCGCTTGTGGGTGTAAAACTTCACTCATACTAACACAACAGCACTTGCTGAAAAATAAACTCCTTATTTGTTGTTTTGCTTTTTATAATGAAATAAACTTGTACCTGTTTTCACAGAGACAAAACTAAACTAAAACTTTCCGATATTTGGAAATAAACAGTAATTACACCCAGGATAAAATACGAATTCGTTTGTGGGTATTAGACTGTTTCTTCATAGTTATTATAGTTGGGAAAACGACTCTATTGGGTAATCTGTGACACTTTTGGGACCAACACAGGCCTGAAAGTGATTAATAAAATTTTGTGACAATTTGAAAGTTTGAAAAAGTTAAGGAAAAAATACACACTGGCACTACACGAACACACTCTTTTGGGTGTTACATCAACACTAATCACTATACACATAGTACCTAATAGATGGTAGAGTTTCGCAGCGACTCACCCGGATTGGTACCACCACCGCCTTACCTATTTCTGGCGCCATAACGTCATGAATTGTTCCGGTTTGAAGGGAAATGTAGCCGGTAAACTTACTTTTGATCTAGGCCTAACATCCCGACCTCAGGTTGGCAAAGCACCATTACCACTTTTGGTGTCACTATACGGCGTGGATTTCTTACCATCAGGAAATCCGACTGCTTGTTTGCCTTCCAATATCATAAAAAAAGTATAATACAAAGTCACTTCCTCTATCCCATTGTCCCTTTGCGTGCTTAAATCTTTAAATCTACGCAACGGATTTTGATGTGTTTTTTTAATAGACATAGTGATTGGTGAGGAAGGTTTATATGTACATTTCATAACCGTTCGAAGCCGTGGCGGAACGCTAGTATTATACAAATATAAGTATCTGAGTCAATATTACAATTTTTACAAACAAATTGTGAAAACAAACTGAACCGTAAGGAAGAAGAGTGAATTTTCGGTAGTTAAGAGGAGACGAAGCGTGACTCTACCGACGTATAATTGTGGAGACCGCTTCCTTCAAAAAGGCCTTGAATATATTGAGCCGGAACCAGCTCGCCATAAACAAAGAACTGGTTGGACTTTTCAACATTTGCAGATAAACAACAGCTACCTGCGACCGAATACGAATATTCTCTTGTGGGTGTTGAATTTAGAATTACTAGTGGTCGCCCGTTGGTCGAAATTCGACCATAACTAATTTTAATATCTTGTTGATAAGAACATCTTCTTTCTTAAGATCAACTACTTTGTTTCCAAACTGTATGGTGCGCCATCTGTGATCTTTTGTCGTTATCAATATATTTGTTTGTGTGTGTCAAATGTATAGTAATAATAATAATAATAATAATGCTTTATTTACGAAATGTGGTTAGTTAGATAGAAGTTAATATTTCCTGTACAGGCACACATTTCGCCATTAATATGGCATGTAAATATTTGTTATATAAAAAGAACACTGACTTATACTAAATTAAGAGAGACGTAGAACTTATATACCTGATCAGATTGACATTATTGATGTTATTCTTAATATCAACAATATAATCACAAAACATAAATAAATACCAATTACAATAAAGTTATATACCAATGAATTAGATTAAAATTATGATTCAAAATTATTAATAGTACCTATACATGTTCATTTCTTATTTAATATATTAATTTCTCATTCCTTATATAAATCCATCAATTATATTAACATTTCGTAATTAATTAGAATTGCTAAATTCACTTATTGGAACTTGGATTAAGTCAAATTATAATAATATTTTTAATTACCTAGTTAAATTTGTTTTTTTTTTACTATCTATTAATTCTTCAACAGAATAATAGCTTTCCAAAATGAGCCACTTCTTTAAGTTGTTCAGAAAACTGCGATATGGTAGTGTCTTGATTGTCTTTGGTAAGGCGTTTTAGATTTTAATACACATCGCATTACAGTTTTTATGAAAGAATGCCGTTTTAGGCTTATTTGCGTAAACAAGTTTTTCCGGATCTCTAAAACTCTTTTTATTGTATGTATCTTTGGCTGTAATGAATAGACTTTTGTTTAATTTAACATATTTCGCTATTTCCACTATATACATGCAAGGAAGTGTTAATATATTTAATTTCTGAAATATAGGTTTGCATGTTTGAGACGGTGCTAGACCATATATAGCTCTGATACATCTCTTTTGAATGATGAAAGTTCTATATATATCTGCACCGTTTCCCCATATAACAAGGCCATATCTCAATATTGACGATACATAAGCATGATAAGCTAGCAGGGCTACTTGTATAGATCCAGTTTTCCGTAGTCTGCGAAGTACATAGACGAACCTTTGCAACCTTTGGCATACATTTTCTATATGTACCTTCCAATTACAGTACTTATCGATATGTATACCCAAAAATTTATGTTCATTAACCTCTTGTATCAATTCATTTCCATATTTTATATTTAATTTTATTTGTTTTTGATTATAAAGACTAAATTGTATAAACGATGTTTTATTTAAGTTAATGCATAAATTATTTTTATTTAACCATTCTATAATTAATGTCAAAGTCGAGTTTATATTATCTTCATAATTCGGAGAGATTTCATTATTGTCAGCTGTAAAGATTATTGAAATGTCATCTGCAAATAATATCAATCTATTGTCCGTTATGTCAGGAAGGTCATTTATATAAAATAAAAATAATAAAGGCCCTAAAACACTGCCTTGTGGTACTCCAAATTTGTTACTGAGATATGATGATGTATGTACTTTAAGTTCATTATCTTCATTAATGTGTTCGATTTCCACACACTGAACTCGATTTTCTAGATATGAGGAAATCCAACTTAAGGCAGGGCCTCTAATTCCTAATTTTTCTATTTTTTTAAGTAGTAACTGATGTGAAACAAAATCAAATGCCTTCGACATATCAATAAATATAGCAGATATGTGTTTTTTGGCATCTAAGTTCCTAACTATTGTAGACACTAGATCGTAGCATGCATTAATTGTAGATTTTTTTGCTTGAAAACCAAATTGTTCACTTTTTAAAATTTTAAATTTAGCTGAAAAATCAATGATGCGCTTGTAAATTGCTTTTTCAAATATTTTTGAAAAGACAGGTACTAATGTTATTGGCCTGTAATTTTTCATTTCGGTTCTGTCACCTTTTTTATGTAGCGGTTTAACCACAGATAATTTCAAGGGTTCCGGAAAACATCCTTTTTCCAAAGACCTGTTCACTAGATGCGTCAATACTTCTGCTATCTCATTACTACACGATTTAATTATTTTTGTGTTAATTTGGTCATAACCAACTGCATTCGTATTGTGCAAAGAATTTATTATTTTTATAATTTCATTTTTACCATAAGGAGTCAAATATATACTAGCACTAACAGAATATTTATTTGTGTTGGCGCAGTTTATGTTGTTTAATTGATTTGTTGTAGTAATAAAATATTTATTAAAAGAGTCCGCTATCTTTTGTGGATTATGAACCACAGTGCCCCCATCTTTAATCTCCTTAATAAAATGTCTATCTCTCAAGGTATTCGAATATTCATTTATAATTTCCCAAGCTGCTTTATGTTTATTTTTCGAGAGATTAATATATTTAGCATTACAGTTTTGCTTAGATTGGTCAACAACTTTCCTTAATAATTTAGAATAATTTAAATAAATATTTTTTTTCTGTGACGTTTTATGTTTATAGTAGTTAAGCTGTAACATTCGTTTAGTTTTACAGCTTTTTTTGATACCTCTACTTATCCATGGTGTTCTTTGACGACAAAGTGCTACTTTATATCTTTTGATAGGAAAGCATAATCCATAAAGCAATTTAAATATATCATAAAATATTTTAAAAGCTGTATTAAAATCTTTTTCGGAATAAACATCATGAAAAGTGAGACTCACGAGGCATTTTCGAAAGGTTTTTACATTTTCTTCACTATATTGCCTTTTAAAGGCGTAATAGGACTTTCTATACTTCGGTTTTTCTGTAATAGGTACGGAGAGCATCTGTGCTGTTTCATGGTCAGACAGTGCTAGATGGTAGAGTTCTCCTTTAGCAGAAGAGATGTTACTTATTAAGTGGTCAATACAAGTTTGGCCACGTGTAGGTTTAAAATTGTGTATATGTAAATTATAACTACTCAGAATGTCAAATAAATTATTTGTATGGATGTTTTTATGTAATATTTATATATTTAGGTCCCCAACTATCACCACTTTTTTATTTGCGGATTTAGTAATTGTGTTTAAAAAAATATCCAACTTATATAAAAACAACGTAATGTTACTACTTGGAGTTCTATAAAGGCAAATTATAACTAATTTTTGATCAGGTATTTCTATGCCACAGCATTCAAAATATTCATCATTACAAAATTTGTTGACCGTGTCATAGTTTTCAAAACATATACTTTTTTTATTAGTATACATAGTATATATACACACATACACATACATAGTATATATATATATACTTTTTTTTATTAGTATACATACTATATATATACTATGTATACATAGTATATATATAGTAGTGTGGGTAATGTTTTATTTATTGATTTAATGAACTTCATATGCATTATTACTCGTATTAATAAATATATAATAATTATTATCGACAATTCTATAAGCTGCCACCGGATCAGAATGAGTGCAAAGCTACTGGCTCGGATTGGTAAATTCGTTATA
>NJDD01003436.1:20715-34291 GCA_002245505.1 Calephelis nemesis
TCACCCACGCCACTAGCCATAGCTCTCTGGACAGATCCGTTGTAGATAAATCCTGAAATTGTAAACAGTAATATAACATGATTTGGAAGTTTTTGAGAATGGATAGGATGTCAGTTGCTATTTCATACAATTTCTTTTTAAATTAAATAAAATAAATATTTCTTTCTTTTATACTTTGGTGTCTCTAGGCGGCGTGAATTTCTTACTATCAGGAAATGCGTCTTCTTGTTTGCCTTCCATTATCGCAAAAAAACATTTCTAAACGTATCACGATAAAACTTAATCCATCTCAATAACACATAGACAACAATTTATAAAAGATTTGTACAATATGGCACGCGGGCTAGGCAGCGGTTAGAAGCTAATAATAATTTTTTTATTATATTCAAATATGAAAATTTATTTTTAGGTGGCTATAGATACTAAAAATGTTATTAATAATAATGTTGCATACGTATTGTTTAATTAAGCTCAGACTACATAAATTTCCAAAACAGGATCACGAACAGAATGAGGGCTGGTGTCATGATCACCTGAGTCGCATAGCATAACTGCGTTTTTACCGTCTACGCAAGCGGCGTGACGTGACGTGACAAGACTCTATTCGTGATCTGGTAACGGAGGTGGGAACTTTAGGTAAAGTTGTCACATGCGAAGGAAGTGACAATTTATATTATTTTCCGGGCTCTTCCTTTATTCGTGTTCTGGTCGCGGAGGTGGGAGGGGGAGGAACATTAGTTAGGCTTTATCACTTTCTGTGTCATTTGGAGGACTATTTGCCACAACAGTTACACTGCTTGCGCGGAATTAGCAAAATAAAAGCTTATTTTACATCTGTCATTCAATTTTAACACGATGTAAGTAAGTAAAATGAGTGACTGTCCTGCTGCGCGTCGGAACATGAGAGCAGGCTAGGAGTTTGGTACGACCGCTCCCTATATTTTGTCCGTGCGTCGCGAATCGCCTCTATTCGAAGCGAGCTAGCAGTTTGACGGGATCTATACCAGCCATATTGACATCAGTTATGTTAGTCACATGAAAATAATTATTTCGACAGACACAGTTGAGCAAAGGTTAAATTAATGATTGACGGCCAACTCGCTCCTCAGCAAAGCTTAGAGATGATAGGGTTAGTAGCGCTTTGTAAATCAACAATAAATAAAAAGTATTAAACGATAAGTAAGCAAAATTAGGAGTTAATAAAGAGAAAACAATTCTTAGTTTAAATGTAACATTACATGTAAGTGCAGATTGAGGACTTCTCCGGGATATGAACCAGGGATGCCTCATACCCAAAGCGAAAATCATGCCAATAGACAAACCAATCGATGTATAAAATACATTAATTTAAAAAAAATGTCTTCACGCCCATATCCCGGAAGTGGTAGACAGAGGCACAACCAGGGCACCTACGACTAGCCGAAGACACTAAGTCCCACAATGGTAAGCTTATAGCCAACCAGGCACATATACAATCCCGGGCAACGTTAATTTAATTAGAAAATTGAAAAAATACATTTTTTAATTTTTTTGTTGTCCGACTCGGAGATCGAACCCAGGACCTCAAGAGCTCAAATCCTACGCCATACATTTCACACTGTTTTTCACGATACAATATATTACAATAGTGATTTGAATGACAATTTTTTTTCTACAAAAATTACAAATTCGTGTCGAGTTTATAAGTTTTGATATTTATATGGAACGTAATTATAATATTATTAAAAAAAATATTTATTAATATTTACTTTTGTAATAGAAACGTCGAACCAGTCGCATAGCGTGACGCTAGTATACCGAAGTATTACGAAAGTTAAATACATTTTTAGTGTTCTCAAACACCACACCTTACAATCGTTAAAACATCATCACCTGTTGGCATTTCACCTACCATTGTTTGCAGAATATGACATTCCATTGAGATCATAAGTCGATAGAGAAATTTTGTACCTACCTACATTTGAGCAAAAGTAACAAAACTCGCTGTTCCAGTGAACTACTTTTAAAACAATTAAGAAACATATAAATATGCTGTCTGTTACATAGAAAAATTTATACAGTAGTACTAACAACCGATTATAAATATAAAACCCGACGGACGTGCAGATACATATTTTTATGGCAATAAATATATGTCTATACGTCACAAAATATATAAGCGGTGCGTTTGCAATCAGGGGGTGGTATTTTAACTGTTTACTTTTTTTACTGCGATTTTAAGTTTACTGCGAGACAAATGAACAAAATACAGTAGAGTATTTTATTCGTTTAATAGGTTATATCCCTATGTAGCAAACACTGACAGTTTTGGTTTCTCAGATGTTATAAAAAGACAGGATCTATAGTTTATGACTACTACGGTGTTTCTTAGCTGTTATAACGTTCCAACTATAAACGTAAGCTCTTGGTAATATTTATTTGTATTTACTTTTTTGTAAGTTCGATTGCGCATACAATATAGTTCAAAATTTAAGGAACAGCTAACAAACCGTTAGAAGTAACAATATTCTACCCTCGATTTACTGCCTTTCCATCAATTGAATAGAATTTGATTACTCTAAGCTATAAATTATTTAAAAAAGCTTACCGCAAATAACGTACTGTTCGCGTGCAATCTATCAACATAATTGGAAAACCCATCTCTTGCTATCCGAACTCGAAATCTCTCCGACAGTGGTTGTGCTCTCCTTGCGTCATGTAACCAGAGTAACAATTCCGCTTCGTCCCCGCCCGCTGTGTGTCCGAAGTCTCGCATGCTGCACATGAGGTAGTGTGACTGGACCGTGGTGGTGCCATTTAAACTGCTGTTCAGTGTGTTCGAGTTGAAACTGCTCCCTGATCCACCAGCTCGACGGAGTGTTCCTCTCCACTGCAAATTATGTATCTCATTTAAAACAAGAATAAATTTTATAATTATAAGTTTTTAACAAAAAGATATTTTTGTGCCGAGATTTTATATTTTTAAAGAGTGTTTGGTTAAAAAAAAAACAATGGCGGCCTTGTGCGAATACGCATTATCGTGCTGCAAAATCCAAAAACTTTATTTCCACAAATCTGGCCTTTTTCGTTGAATTTCTTTTAAACGCGCATAAAGCTAGAGTGCACAACACCGCGATAGCAATAGATAGATAGAAAACACTCAACATAACTTCTGAACGAGTTTGGCGTGTTTTTTCGGTTTCGGTTCAGTTGGAAAGAGTTACTCCAATATTTGTTCACTACTTTGCATGTTAAACTCTTAAACCCACGTCTCATTATCAATGACAATTTTCATGAATATTGGATCGGAATTGACTAGTTCTGGCATGTCCTAGCAACTCCTAAGCGATCAAGTCACTGGAAAAAATTCAGGTCATTTAGGACCAGCAACATGTTCAAATTATTAGATAAATGATACAGATCGAATTGTGAGATTTAGAAAGTTTAGCGGCTATCTCTCTCAAAGTTGAAAAGGATTTTTCAGTCACTGCTTCCTGCAGTTTCAGGATGTTGCTTTAGTTGCAGACGTTCATGACCTACCAGAGCGAAGCAAATCTTCAATCACATATCCACCGCTTTCAAACTCTTTATATCATTCATAAGCACGAGTATTTAACAAAGTCGATTCATCGTAAGCCTTCTGTAACATTTCCATTGACTCCGAACACGAAAGGCCATTGGCGATGCAAAATTTGAGACAAAATATTTGATCGACGTTGAATGAAATTAGTAATACACACTAAGTATGATATAACTAAAACCAACACTGTATTTAATATAAAAACAGATACAACTCAAACTCAGCGCCATAATGGAAAGCAGTTGTGCCAATCAAACAACAAAAAAAAAACAATAATTTGAACCATAAAAAAATTAGCCATTCCCGATACTTTTTATGCTTTTTCTGACATACTTAACTGCTGCGTCCTTAAAGTAATATTGGAATGAAAACAGAATTGCACAAAAAAAGTCTAGTACTCTAACTCAAGAAGACCTCACTTTAAAATAGTTTACCCAGCTCTCCATTCACTATTCCAATATTCTCTACTCCACTTATTCTCTCTCCTTTCTTCATCTGCAGTGTACCTCCTACGAGTATATTGGAAAAGTAGGACACCTTTTTTGTATATACGTCCCTTCTGATTTGAGTTTTGTGTAACATATTAATATTTGAAAAAAAACTGAAAGTCTTAAGTGTAGTTCCATTTTTTGGATGAGCTTTGAATTTTAAATACCATACCATTGTGTAATATGATTGAATTTGACATGTCGTTTCAAAAACGACGCAATGAACGAGTGTACATAATATTTGAATCATGACTTAATAACGCACTTACCGTATGCGGTATTAGGAAATACGATTCGCTGTTGCAATACTCAAGATGTTTATAAGGAAAGACGCTGAACGCTCATTCATGTACTATGTGACATTTAGATATTAATCAAACGAAGATGTATGACAGTCCACCATCGTCCACCATTGACGGATCAACGAGATTTCAACGAGAACAATATATGTATGCACATGCAGCTCATAACTGTTATCGCTGGAAATCCGTTGAATTACTAAAGGACAATCAACAACTACAAAATCTACGATAAATTTACATAAAATAACATAATTTGGCTTAAGTATTTTCTTAATATATATGAGCGATCATCGAACAAGCACACGGGTCTCCTGATAGTAAGAGAAGCAACCTGGGCCTATAGAAAATGTAATGGATCCCTACCAGGACAAGTTGAAGTGGTTGCGGCACTCTACCATCATTGGTCTTGTTGTTGGTGGGTATTTAACCTAAGCTCGTTTCCTAAGGGCTACCTGGCAGAGGCACATGTGCTATTCTACTTAGTGGACCCGGAACAACATCGTGACAAATAATAGCTATAAAGTATATGGAGTAAAAGTACTTTAGGTATAGACACTTGAGGAATACCACTTTTCGCGAGTTTGCGAATGCGGTCAGCGAGCGTTACACCACAGGTTTTCCGTAGCGCTATCATTTACCAACTTTCGCTTCCATACAACATCGTTGGAATAATCACAGAATCATGCAAGCACCTCGAATCAAAATTTCGCTATGAAAAGCTTAGGTACCCTGAACACACTCTTTTTTCTACATCCGCGGTATACCACCTTCCAACCCTGCTAATAGCTTTACCAAGATATCAATTTTCTTTCACTTGTTCTAAACAATATATCGTCGACCAAAACTCTGTCATTAACTCTTACATTCAGTCTGGCTACGTCTATTTCGAATATGGCGGTATTCGATCTCTAGTTTTGTTCGTAGTTAAAATCCAATTGGCGCCGCGACGTATTTAACAGTTGTGAACTTATTCGTAGTGTACACTGGACAGATTTAAAGTAAATGCATATGGGTCTCGGTAGGTATTGTCTCGGTGATGGAATCGGTGGACAAACAGCAAAAATAGACTATTCACCACGAGTGTTTGGTTGGATTAAAACCAACCTTACCTGTTTGTTATACCTCAACCACTGACTTTATATTCTAACAATACCCATTATCCTTAAATTGTAAAGGTCAGACAGACATCTATATTTCACTACAAGGAGTCAGCGTCGGTTTTGCTAACATTTGTTTAAACATAAAGTGAAACCAAGGAAGGCCAAATCTGACCATGCTTTTCTTTTAAATGTGCTAATAGGTAATACAAGGGACTCGCTTACGAATGCAAATTGCATATCAATTATAAGATTCTCACAAGAATACCTCACAGTCATACCCATTTAGCGACAAAAACCTTTTATAACCCTCGACAGAAAAGAAAAGATTATATGTAGATTTTGTTAGGGGGTTTCTAAAAGTGTTTGATGTTAGTTAGTCAGATAAGAATCTGGTCCGTGTCTGTTTAAAATTTTCTTTCTAAGATATATTAAATCTATCATATCAGAATATGTCATAGACATGATTTGCAATTATGACAGTTTATAACATCACATTCTTTAAAAAAAGCTACTATTGATTTAACTCTTACGCTAACGCTGTTCCTTTCATTTTTTATTTCAAAACAAAATACAACGAATAATTTCGGGGCTCCCCTGTTGGTACAGGATAATCGCAACCTATAGATACCATACATGTCGCAGGTGCGTCACTATCTTGTGACTCTATTGTTTGGCCAATTTTGCAAGTCTACTTACTGGCTATTCTACCCTTTACATTGACATTATGGCAGTACGGTTAGGTAAAGCAAATCCCTCCCTGCGCAAATTGCTGCACAGCACTCTAATACTGGTGGTTTAGTTGGTGCTAACCTTAACCAGTGATCGCCTCTTATGAGCTGCTAGACAGGATGGCAAATGATGGCAAATTCTATTCTACGCAGAGGACCCGAACCAACACGGGGGAAAAATTAACAAGCTTCATCAAAAATTAAGGTGTAGGATGAGTATTTATTATTCAAATATGACTAGTCTTTCTAGAAAAGTATAAGCGCTCTCAAACAAACAAACATACAAAAACTACAGCTGCTAGTATAGTTTACAAATTCACAATACAATGACTATTATAATCGGGCTTATTATCATCACAGGTTCTGGAACAACTTGCTTTAGAATTTAATTCATTTATAACGTAGTACCATAATAAATATTTATATTTATATTCTTATAAACATGACAAATCTATGATCAACATGTAGCGCTACACGAATTTGAAAACGTTGGGAAAACACAAACGCCCGTAGTGTGAACAAGTGGCGTATCCTGGTGTTCACAATAAAAACAAAAGAATGGCAAACAATCCTTTAAACTTTAAAATATGGTAAGGGTTAGCTTTTGCTTTTGTCTAGACTGCGATCATGCTTAGTGAATAAAATTGTCCATTATTACCCGCAGTTCCAACGGTGTACTAAAATTACCTTAGTTTATGATGATATCTGAACAAATCTCATAAATTGGTGCAACCCTAAAGTTATATGCTCAGCCATTAGCTGACACAACAGACCTTGTCCTATCTTAACTATGAATATTGAAAATCTATACACTAAATAAAGATTAGAATATGAACGGTATCTCGGAAACAATTATGTCATTACAAGTACTGGGTACTTATACACGTCCAGAAATAAAATAAAAAATAAATAGGATTATTATATAATAATCCTATTTATTTTTCGCTTCCAATCGCCCAATCGCTTGAATATTGGGTGGCATTATAAAGCTAGCCCTTTCACCAATAGACGTCCATTTTTTTTCTATGATTTTCGGCAAGTTAATGCCAAATTCGTGTGAGTTCAGAGAATTTATTAAAGTATCTTCAAGTCCATATCCCTGAAGAGATAGGCAGAGGAATAACCAGGGCAGTCACGACCAGCAAAACACACTAAGTCCCACAATGTGATAGGTGGCAAGCCTGTCGTCAACCTGGCACATATCACATCCCAAGATTTTTTGTAATTAAACACGTTAATAAGGACCGAATACAGTTATTGGTGACCTTATATGTTTTCTTATGTAGGCGCTATGCTATTTTTTGATTTTTGGAAAAACCGCGATTACTTAAAAAGTATAAACATTTTTTAAATCTAATTTTGTCACAAATACGCATAAATTAAGAGCTATTTGTGCATGTTTATTCTACAAGCGCACATACAATCGTCTTTGAGATACGCGATTTTGCAAAACGTAACCGCAACAGGAAACGCAATATCTTGAAAACCTGAAGACGCACAAATTTTATTTTTGGCACAATAATTTGCACAAATATAAACTTTCTGCCTATGCGCAATTTTTAACTCTCCGATAATTAGTTTAGAATTTTCATGCTGGAGCAACGTTACCCCAACAAGAACCGCTTTTTCCGTTTATTTCCAAAACGGCAACATGCACATTTTTTTTATTCGGCGCACATTTACAGCAGATCGTGCACTAATTATGTGTCCCACTCATATCACTCTAAGCGCTATTTCTGTACCGTTAATTAACGGCTCTTACCATTTTGATGCCTGGATACCGCTTCCAAAGTGGGTACCTGTACTAATACCGATAAATAAGGTATTACCTAATAAAAGTACCCGATAAATGCATAAAAGCCGTTGCCAACTTTCGTTTCCATGTATCGGTATCATTTAAATCTATCGAGAAGGTACAGATTATCTGATTAGTCGTCTTCGATTGAAGAAAAAATATATCATTATCAGTACTATTAATAGTATGATTCAATCAGTACCGCTTTAAAACCAATAAACCAATAGTACCGGTACTAATAGTACAAATAACGCCTTTTGTATCGGTATATCCAAGGCCATTACTACCGGTTCCCAAAAATACCGGGAACACAAGCCCTGTTCTCTATACACAATTCATTAATTTCACTAGTGCTTTCCACAACACACTTTTTATTATTTGATTTCAGCCAAACGGTTTCTCTATTTAAGCATCAAAGGGTTATAACCAGATTTCAAAACATATTTGCAGGCCTCTATGACCTGTTATATCAAAAAGGTAATATGAAAAATCAACAATTACCTTAATAGATAGATTTTTTTTTAATAAATTGTAACTAATTACTACATAGTATAAAACAAAACCACTTCCTCTGTCCCAATGTCGCATTGTATGCTTAAATATTTAAAACCACGCAACGGATTTTGATGCGTTTTTTTTTAATAATTAAAATAATTAGAAGAGGAAGGTTTACATGTATATTTTATACCCGTGCGAAGCTGGGGCGGGCCGTTAGACTAGTATATTATAAATAACAATATTTTAATAACACTTCAACTTGTATATTTATGTGCAGCCTATAGCAGCACACCCACATGCAAACATTTCGCAATTAACTAAAACACATCTATCTGTAAGAGAAACAGGAGCCAGTTGCTGATTAAGCTTTCACGTCAGATGCATCACTAATTGATTTTTTTAAGTCAACTAATTTTCCCTAACTTTTCATACCATTTCGCATACTAGTGTCTGTCTCAGACGGGACTACGACTGGCGGGTTCCTCGTACTAAGCTATTACATATGGAAAAAAAACTTTTACTTACTGCAGCAGCTCTTTCTGCACTCTCGGCGTGCACCCTGTAGAGCTCCACTAAACTTATATCCTCAGGATCTACAGCCTCGGCGCCACGGCGAGGTACAAGCTCGAGACCAAGTTTTCTGCAACAAAGAAATTCTGTATCACTACTCACTACGTATATTGCTAGATGTAACAAAGTGGTATTGTAATGGAATGGAATGAATGGAATGAAAACTCGTCATAATTTTTAGCGCCAATAAAGAAACCAGTAAAAGCATTATTAAGCAAACGTGTTAAAATACATGTAAGGTAATAACCAACTACAATTTGCAATGTCATTCTTGGAAACCACAGAAGAGGATTCATCGCTCGCGCATATTTTGCCTTAAGAAATTCTCAGTAAAAAGCAAATATTATGTTCACCGAATATTTAAATAAGCCACGTAAGGCGTGCATATTCAGATTCTATGAATAAATAAAACAATGGTACTATCGTTTCGGAATATCTGATTTCTTTCGTTGAATAAGTGATTATTTATTTGGTAACAAAAAGTATCATTGAAATATTAGGTTTGCATAAAACTTGAAGTATTCCTGTCTTATCCGTTTACAAGTTTTTAAATAACTTGCAATAACATTACTTGGTACGAGTATAATTCAACCCTACGGCTGCAATAATAGGAAGGCGTTTATACCGATGTGTTTTTATGACATTGGAAGGCAAACAAGCAGACGGATATGAATGAATAAATGAATGAATGAACTCTTTATTGCGCAATTAAACTTACAACAAAGTAAGTACCTACAATAAGTATTAACAACAGCATATGATTACAGTTTTTAGTAGGTACACAAAAGGAGGTCTCATCGCCAAACTTTCTGATGGTAAGAAATTTACACCGCCTCGAGACAACGGTAGTAAAGGTGCGTTGATAACTTGATGCCGGGATATTAAGCTTCGAGCAAAATTAGTTTACCGGCTACTTTACCCTCCAATCCGGAACAAGACAACTGCAAGCACTGACGTTATGGCGGTAGGAATAGGTAAGGTGGTGGTACCGATCCGGGCCAAGGTCAAGGTGTTAGTGACAGTAAGCCCATCCATGTTCCCCTTTTACGAGCTGCCTGGCTAGAAGGCAGATGGTCTATTCCACAAAGAAGCCCGGAGCAACACGGGGTAATCTGATAACGATATGTGTGAGTCACAACATAACCATACAATGGTGAGATAGATGAGCTACAATGGTGAGATAGGTTAGACATAACTGAAGATGGGTGCGTGAAATCGCGGGTGACTTTTGATGATTAAAACTAATTTTAGAATTATAATATAACAATGGTGGTCATTTTGTTGCGCACACACTAAACTAATTTTAAGTAACCAACCAGTGTCTTCTTTCAGCGAATATTATAGAAAGAGACAAAAACAGTTGTAGCGCTGTCAGATTACGGCCAATATTAATAATCAATCCTAATCCAAAACTCGCTGTCCAAGATTGATATTTTGATCCATTTTTATGTTATCGCTTGCCAATAACATATTTGTGGACTGGATAAATATGGCAATTAGGTATGGGATAGGCCGGCGGATACGCAGCTAGCTAGATTGCTTGAAATCTATTAGATTGAGATACATTATTAACATTGGCCGTTAGTCTGTAGAAATGTCGTGTACAACATTTCTACAAACGTGTAATGTATAACTTATTTTATCCCTTTCTATTGAAACGTCACAGTTTGACATGTTTGGATTAACTATATGTCTAAAATAGTCCACCCCTTTTGTTTTTATTTAATTTGTAAAAGATAGCAGGCATCTAAAATAAGTTAAGTTTGTGAATCAATGTTTTACAAAAAAGTCTCATCTATCAAATATTCTACGTATGAGAAAAGGTCGTATCAATCATACACCCCATACATACACACATTTTCCCCGTGTTGGTACGGGCTCCTTTGTAGAATAGACCATCTGCCTTCCTTGCCAGGCAGCTCGTAAAAGGCGAGCATAGGCTTACCGTCACTAACACCGTGACAACTGACTAGGCGGTAGAATTTAGCAGCGACTCGCCCAGATTGGTACCACCGCCTTACCTATTCCTGCCGCCATAACGTCATGACGTGTTCAGGTTCGGAGGGTAAGGTAGCCGGTATACTTACTTTTGCTCGAGGCGTAACATCCCGGCCTTAGGTTGTCAACGCACCATTACCACCTTTGGTGTCTCTAAGCGGCGTGAATTTCTTACCATTAGGGAATCCGTCTGCTTGTTTGCCTTCCAATTTCATAAAAAAAACACCCAGTTGACATTATTAACTAAAAAATAACAAACTGAAAATTATGACGTCAACCCATCAAGCACAATCGTTTGTCCAGCTTCGTCGAAGCACGTCTTACTGTTAATCATACATTGCGCTGAATAATGCACATTATAATATTAACGAGTAATATATAAACATAAATTACGCATTTGATACTTTCCATCGTCGGCACTTGGTAAAACTTCCAAATATTCATATTTTTAAAGAAAGAAACACTTGTACTGTTTTACTTATCACTTATAATTTATTACTTTGTAATTAATAGCCTACAGGTTTCGCTTATACAGCATCATCAGGGCTAAAACTTAAACTACTAAACAATATTTTTGATGTGTCAAACATTTCTTTCTTTAAAAATATGAATAAATTACGCACACTACGCACACATAGCAAGTTGTGTTCACTTTTTTGTTCACAACTGTATGTATTAGGTCCCGTCTCTACCTTTCTATTGGTCTGAGAAGTGTCGGTACGACTTACTCACTATTTGGTTTCGATCGACAGACAGGTTCGGATTTGGCACAGGCTGAAATACCACTGTCGGTCGGACACTTTGTAATACATAAAATTGTTTCTTAAAAATGTTAAGGTATTATTTGCGTCATGTGCCAAGTAAACCACGATTTATTCAACACTTCTTGTGTATGTAGGTTTATATTTTAGGAAGCGAAGTTTCGTTACGGTGAATTTAAACTAAATAGGTACTATAATAGACTGTCAGGATCTCACATTTGGCACTATACTCTTTACCTATACCGTCAGGAACTGAGCGTGAAGATAGGTATGTGTGATAAAAGTTATATCTTCTTACTTTACACATTAAGGTGGCTCGACGCACAAATAATTCAAAACTAAAGCACGGATTGCGACCATCGGTTGCTTTTTATTTTTTGTAATAATGTCTTATTTGGATTACAGGTCGCGAAACCAGTTTCAAAGAGACACTTGAAACTTTAGATTTGCTGCTTGGCAGCAGCATTGCTTACATTTTGATTCACTCATGCGTCATTTTTTCTATGTATATGTGAATTATGAACTAATCTGCAAATGTGAATTAGGAATCAAATCCGAGACCTCATGAAGTCAAATCCAACATTATGTAACCAATAAGTTAAATGTCTAGGTCCTGTATAGGTATATTTTTATACTCTTTGGTCTAGGTGATGGATTGAAGATGACAGTAACGTTTTTTTTTAAATTTGGAGTTTTATTTGTCAGCTTTGTAGTAGATTCTGCTTCGTTTTGGCTCAATTCACGAAATGACACACATTGTGTGCTATCAAATTAATTGCCCAATATTTCTTAATGTGTTCTTTTACGGGAACAGCCATACAGTTTTCCTATAACATAATGACATAAGTGGGACACTGTCTTATGGACATTGTGTTAGGCCCAATATGCAAGTACTGAAATATGTTAAGGTGGCAATATCAGGTTAGGCTACAGATCCGTACTCGAGATCCCAGTTCAATCTATACGCGCTTCTTGCGAACTGCAGGAAATTTAATGTAGAAGTAATAAAATAATATATCATACGAAGATTTAGAGTTACAAGCAAAAAAACTTGAAAAGTAGACCAATCTCTCCTCCCCTATCGCCAACTCGTATCCCACCCTCGACGACTTTTACTCTGACCTCAGACTCTGGCTCAGAAGTAACTGCACCAACTTTCAAAACTACATGAATTTTTTGGTATGAATTCCTTAATTTTCCAAGACTAATCTACTTAACATGTTTCAAGAGCAGAGCTCTCACAATTTCGGAAAAAAGTGGCTGTGACATAAGGACGGACAGACTGAGACATGACGAATCTATAAGGGTTACGCATTAGGTCTTTGGCAACGGAACCCTAAAAAAGGAACATACAGAAGAATTTCTCCCCTCCTCCTCCTTTTATGGAGTCGGTTAAAAAAGGATGTACTATGGTCATTATAGCAATACATTTTTGCATCGTCTCGGCTAATAAGGACACCGGACCACAGTCCTCGGCGACGATTAATAATTGATCGTTCACAAAGAGGACCTATCTCGGGTTGACCGCAGAGGTCAGCCTCCGCGCACTCATTCCTTTGGAATGCTGACGCTTTACCTGCTCCTATTTTTTAACGGTCATAAAAAACTCAGACCTAATAGAATATCTGTATCAACAATTATAGAATATATATTATTTTAACGACGTAAAACTGCAAAAACCTACATTGAATTCCCTAAATATATCACCAAAACTACACTAAAACTGAATTTTTTTTTTTGGTTTCCCTGAAACCATCATCAACCAACCGACAGGACC
>NJDD01003436.1:52057-72879 GCA_002245505.1 Calephelis nemesis
TAAGAACCAGATGAACGTATCTACATTTTGTGAATTTTACAGGAGAGCAAAAATACTGCGGGAATTCGTCACTTCAAACTTTACTAGCTCACTAACAAAGATAGTATACAGTTGGCGATAAAAAAATATTGATATGTCCTACTATTGGACCATTAAACAATAAAACATATTTTTTTGTTTATAATGCTTACAAAGATACTATAATTGTTTTTTTTGAAGATACGCTCATCTGGTTCTTATACCGCGATATACGTATCTAATTTATTTTTAAGCCCCAACTTCGTATTGGTTCAAAAAACGTCCCTTATCGTCAACGTAAAGTCAATATAAACCATTTGTTAAACACTTTTACCGTTACAGTACTATAGACAAAATTCGACATCAGGGCGTGCCAACTCGATAAGTACCAGGCAAACGGTAGGTAGCTGATGGTACCAACATACCTATAGGTACCAGCCATGGAAACTTGTTACTAATATAATATTCAAGTTCAGCATTTTTGCTGCATTATTAAGTTCTTCAATAGATCAATCAAGTAACAATTTAGTACAATATACCAGTTAATTGTCACTTACTATTTTGTGACACATAATTCTGCTAATCACCTATATAAAAATGCGAAAAAAACTATCTTCACGCCTATATCCCTGTAAAACTAAGCAGAGGTACATCCGGGACCCCACGATTATTTGAAGGTAGATTTATTCTCAACCTGACAGGAGGTAAATTTATCGCGAAACGGGCACTTACCAAATCCCGGCCAAAATCATTTGAATTACAAATTTGAAAAATATATTTTTGAGCTAGCTGATTAAGCCGACGACCGGTGGAAATTAGAAAAACTAATACTTAACAATGCGCGATAATGAATAAAAAATACAAAACAACAATATCGATCATTAAATCTATTAAGTAATTAATATTGTTTAACGGTCATTCGTATAATTTTTTATCAAAATAAAAACTAATGACATAATCGATTAAATAATTAAATATTTTAATAATCTACCTATTACAACCTACTATCTATTTGTTTTTTTTTTTATCAAATCGTTCCGAATAATAACTTCGACTCAGCCAAATGTTAATCCCACAACCTACAACAGACTTCAATATAAGTTATATAAAATAAAAGCTCCCAAGCAGTCGAAGTGAACTAACGAAAGCATTTCAAAACACAACACCACTAGACAGCGTTAACATGTCCGTTGAATTAGTTAAGGCCACCGACCATCCTGCGCGTGCGCATCTCATAAATTTACCGCACTATAAATTACTGAATTCAAACCGCGTTTCCCTGGTCTCGACCCGCCGCTTATCAGTCGTTGCACCGATATGTTAGACGGATTACACATATAAGATTTTATTAAAAAAAAAAAGATAACCCTACCCCCTACTTTTTTTTGGCATTGGGAAGCGTGAACACTTACTTAGTTTTTCTAAAAATATGTTACCTAACCAGTTTTGGTTAAATTTATGAAGAAAAGTATATCTAAGTCTTTTTTGAAAAAATTTCGATTACATACTTGAATTACATTATCGGCTGGTAGGTTTAGGGCAGTAGCCCGTTATTCGGTATTCTGTTTGTAGGTAACATGCTGTGTACTAGCTCCGACATACAACTAAGTAGGTATTTGAAGAAATTAAAATTAAACGAATCAAATTTTACAACATTCATCAAAATCGGTTAAGTCATTTAGAAGACGGTGAAACACACTATTACAAAATGACTTACATAGATTGTTAAAACCAAACCCTTTCTTTTGGGTATCTCGGAGCCGTTTAAACAGGGACACCAATAAAAACATTGAATAACAATTATTAACAATCTCCTTAAAGCGCCCGTTCGTTGAAATAGACGAATGTCAAGATCAGGATGTCCCTATTCAATTAACAAGAAAAGTAGCTCAGCGTCTTCAAACTGGTTTCCCCATAAAATTTGCGTTACCACGTAATGCATCAGTCTTGTCCGTCGAGGTTGGAACCGAGGGGGGGTAAAACGCAGGAGGCAAACAGCGCCCGGTCGACGACCTGTGTCGCCGCATACCCTGCGCCCGCGCACCATTTGCTTCAACAATCCGAGATTTTAAACCGGTAACGGATATGAAGTCAGCAAAAACAAACTCCATTTAAATACCAGTTACTAGTATCACTGTTTCCTATCATATTAAGTGTCATAAGCCAGGAAAGAATATACGTTGTCTATTAATTTTTCTCTCCCCACTCGTGTCTTAATTTATCTTGGCCACGCGACACCGCGTAGGAACGAGATCAAGACGTCGTCAAGGTTGGATCTATTTGTGATGAATTGACTTTGATATGCATTCGTTCTTCATGTACTTACAGTTATTATTACCTCATTCATCACATTCGCACGTAATTAAACACACACGTAGCATTACAATAACATAATAAATGACATGTACCTAAATTCTGCTCAAGGATCTTACCTACATAAATATTAAACAAGAAAAGAAATCCTCGAGTGCAACTTGGATTTTTTTTAATCTATAATCAGTTACACTAAAATGCATCAAGAAAAGAGATGTATATCCAAATCTGCTTATGCATTTTGACATTATAGTCATAAATAAAAAGGATAAAATTTGGGATAAAATCCGAAACTACTAAAAGGATTTAAAAGAATTTATCACATTAATATTAACATGAAAAAAAAAAAACAAAATAATACGTCATGTCGTTAGGAAACATCATGTTCACGTCAGCTTTAAAACAAAACAAAATCCGCATCGAAATCGTCACCCGTACAAAAGTTATGATGCCACAGGCAGACAGACACAGACACGTCAAACTTTTGTACTTTTCTACTGCAAGGTTTCCATTTTAAAGTAAGTTACAATTAAATTGAGTTTTTTTTGTTACAGACAGTGAAAGCGTAAATCCAAGATGGCGTTGTTCGGGATGGCTTCCGCGGTAGCGGGCTTTGTTAAAGTCCGCTATCTCATCGATAAGGCTATAATCGACAACATGGTCTTCAGAATGCACTACAGAATAACTTCTGCAATAATGTTCCTATGCTGCATACTCGTCACTGCCAATAACCTAATAGGTAACTTTTATATTTACTATATAAATAAACATGAACATCGAACAACCATTAGGTAACGTACACGAACTGATCAAAACCCCAAAAATAAATACAATATTTGCCTTTGATAAGGGTATTGAGTCAGCGATAACAATACACAGAAATACTTGCCTACCTGTATATTATTGTTATATTTATAAAATAGCTAATAATTTATACTTACATTTATAACATTTAAAAATATAACAAATGCCATACAATTGTAGAAGATTCAGGTTAGCCAATAACTCTCAAGGCCTAACATCAAGCTTTCAAATTTTTCGTTATCGTAAGTTAATTAATTATTTACAATGATTGAACATATTTGAATATTTTTGTCGGCACTAGACACCACACTAAAAGTTTGCAAGCAGTCATGATGGAGTGAATCGACTACTATGTGCACAAAACAACCTTAACAAATATCCAGATGTCATATAAATCATACATACAGAGACAAGCTTGGGTAATCATAATTAAAACAAGTATCTTCACGCCCAATTTCACGCAGAAGTAGGCAGGGTCACAACCAAGGCACCCTCGGCTATCCGAAGCCACTATGTCCCACAATGTGATAAGTGGCAGCAAGCCTGTCGCCATCCGGGCACATATTCTATACTGGATACCGTTATTTTTACTAGAAAATTGAAAATACATATTTTCCAGTTTTTTGTTGCTCGAGCCCAGGACCACAAGGAGTCAAGTCCGACGCGGAACTGCTAGACCACATAGACGATAATTCAATCATAATTTAAGCGCAGTAAAAGTGCGAAAAAGAGTTAATTACAAAAGTTAAGTAATTTCGTCGATTTGCCTGGGATTCCGTACACGGATCCAAACGTGGTGACAATTGGACCATTACGGAAGTCTCCAAATCTTCAAAAAGACGGTTTTTCAAATAAAAACGAAACTCATTTAACTCGCATACATAATAATCTCAATAAAGTCATATAAATGGAAATCTAAGTGAAAGTATTTGTCTTCAATTAAAAGCGTTAATTCAACGAAAACTGACCCACAAACTTGAGGCCAAGTGACCCAAAGATGTAAGGTTTGTCTGGTCAGTCATCTCTTACGGTAAATTGAGTCATTTTTCTGTTTAAAGCCTAAATATGTGGAACAGTTACACTGTACAAGGTATTCACGTCACGAGCTAATCAGAAGAATACATAAAGAATACGTAGTATCGAAAACAAGGTAGTGACATAAGATCGCTGAACTATTTCAAAATCGTCATAAATATGTGTCAATGAAAAAGAAGTAGAGATCGGCAAAATTGGGTTTAAGGCTTTTTTTTAACTGTCTCCAAATATAGTATAGGGTAGAACTGGATGTTGCTGCCTTTGCTTTTATATGACTAAAATGATTTCACTACCGTTTGTGACAAACATTTTTAATAATAAAAGATACACACGACGATATCCACATCAATCCGTCTGCATGTGTTTACGCGCTAACTCGCCAATAACGGATGGATGTTGATGGCTTCTTTTTCCAAAAGGTTAAACGACTTCGTTGTTATATAACACTAACACAAGTGGTCTATGAGTTATATTTCATTGTATGCCCCAAAGACGTGGTAACGAGTAACAGACGTAGTGATTTTAATTTCGTATTCGTTTAATGAGAACTACTTCAATTTCAGTCAATTTGTTAATGTAGGTACCAAATGAATTTTTGTCTGAAACGAAAGACCGAAACCATCACTACATGGTCATGATTGTCTCACGACAATTGTCAATTATAATAAGTAGCCAAGTATTCAGTTGGCAGAATTCGCGTTCTAACATTAGTAACTAAAATCACAACTAGTTTCTGAAACAGGATAAGTTCTGAAGGTACACTACGCGATAAATGGACCAAGAGTGCTAAATCCGTGACGCATGCTGGTAAACCGCACGTTATAGTAAATTACCGAGACTTATTCAAGTCGTCCTCAAATATACCTACATACTAATCTTAAAGATCCAATCACTTATTACTCTGCAAAAATGGCAAAACAGTTTCAAGCGACGCAATACTCCCAAAACCGAATCCGATTTCATAAATCATTAATGCTGCATGAAAGGCAGCTGATGATTCCGAGATACATGTCTCAAATCTGTTCGAAATCTAAATCTGAAATTTGCCAAATAATCGCGCAACAAACATTCCAACAGCAAGTTTAATACTGCCCGTCTCGCGCTACGTCCCATTTATTATTTATATTAATAAGTGTCTTAATATATAAACACAGTCTGTAAGTAGTATAGTAGTAATAAGCGTTCCCGCGGGAAAGCTAAATATATTTAATACGCGGGCAAAGCCATGAGCAACAACTAGTATTTAATTTTAAACCGAAATTTCATTTTCTACATCATAATCAGGCTTGTACAATAAAAAATGAAAAGTGGATTTATATAAACTTTTAATTTTAAAATTTCAATAAGGCTAACGATAAAATATTAAAAACATGCAGAGTATTATACATTTTAATGAGATGTAGTTTATGGAATGAAAACTTTAATTATTTAACGTATTCGTAGATACGCTCAACCAGTCACAAGATGGTCTAACCATCCTATTCCAAATAATATACTTTACATACCGAATAGGATTTATATATCAACGATAATTTATAAAAGCTTACCATAAATACTATTCCTTATTCATAAATTTGAAAAAAGCGAATCTACCAGTAAAATTAGTAATGAAGCACTTTTGAACCGGCCAAACTATCAAAGCATAAAACAAGAACACAAATAAAGGAAATTATATATTGGAAACGACTTACATATTCTGTCGGGGTATTGATTTTGTCATCTTTAACAGTCGAATAAAAAGAACAACAACAATCTTTTCATCATAACTCTTTCAGTGTTGATGCTAGCAACTTTTAGGACATTGGAAAATAAAAGTTTTTTTAAATTGCTTCAAAACAAGTTGTATTTTTTTTAATGACTACTTTTTTTTAAATTTGGTTTCAACATTTGAGATTTGATTTTCAGGAAACTACAACCTTGCATTAAATCTTTAGCCATCATTATTATTTTTTTCAAATCTTTTATTAAGCCATATTAAGGCCTTACTACTTTTTTAAAACTTTTGGATTGTCCACAATAAAACGTTGTTTTATTGCTTCAAAATATGAAACTCACTAACGGATAATTAGGTTCGTCAAATAGGCCGATCTAACCATTGCCGTGCTTTAAAAATGTTCAACCCCTCGACATGAACCGTCTCAGTAATAGGAACCAACCAACCAATATACTACCATAACCAATAGTAGAAACCAACGGCATACGGTCAACTTGATAGTAGAGCATCTGCAGGAACTAAATCTAAAATTTTAGCAACAATCCGTGTTATTTTGCAGGATTAAGAAGGAAACTGGATATTGACTCCACTAACTATCCTCAATATGTAGTTAGCTTCTACAATAAAAAAGTTGCCTTAAAGAGATCACTGTTTTGACAATAAGTACTTAACCTACCGTCTTCGTGCACCATTGACATTTGTAACCTTTATTTCATCTGTTTTATGTGCATCATTGTTTAACATACGTAGTGTTATTGTATTATAAAGTAAAGTATATTCACGCCTACATCACCGATGAATTAGGCAGAGACAACCACGACTAGCCGAAGACACTAAGTGATAGGTGGCAAGCCTATCGCCAACCGGGCACATATTGTCCAATCCACGTTATTTTATATTAGAAAATTGAAAATATACCGTTTAAGTTTTTTTGTTGCCTGACCCGGGTATCGAACCCGGGACCTCAAGAAGTCAAGTCTGACGCCGGACCGCTAGACCACAGAGGCGATATTGTGTTACACTTTCGCGATAAGCTCTAAGCGCGAATTATTTTGGATATGACCGGTTTCAATAAAACTAATAAGGACGAGTTAAGCAGTTGAAGATTCTATTATAATTTATTTTCCTCATAACTGTTCTTACCTTTTAAAGATTGAATCAGTTACTTTCGAAAAATTTGGTGACTAAATACTTGCGCATTCAGTTCCGGTTGAAATGTAGATAAGTTTTTTTATTTGTTTGACACAGATAAGCAAGCATTTTGTAAGACTATCGTTTATTGGTAGTTGATGGATATGACCGTGATGTTTCTTCCTTCTTCCTCAATAATTAAAACTATTTTGAAGGCGATATAGTGTGAATTCCAACAACAAACCCTTTGTAAACGGGTTTTTATATTAAATTAATTAGATGTGAAACCAGTTTGCTCTCGATGAGCCAGAATATGGTCAGATTTGTGTATTAGGCAGTAGGAGGCGGTACCCATTATCGTCACTTTTAAAACCTATATTATTTCTATAGTGCTGACTATATTCGCCAACTTCACTTTTTGATCAATAAAGTTGTTTTAGGGTTCACACATTGTATACCATTAAAGCAACATTACTTTGGTCGAGAGGCTAGCGTACACGCCTAGCTCCACCGATCAACCACAAGACTCGGGTTCGATTTCCGATGGGGGCAGGCAGGCATCTGTGTGATTAACATTTAAATGGAATCTACACTTGTTATCGTCGGCACTTGGTGGATAATTAAAAGTATCTACTACAAAAAAGTGTGTAAACATTTA
The DNA here is from genome assembly GCA_002245505.1 of Calephelis nemesis. Classification (NCBI taxonomy): domain Eukaryota; kingdom Metazoa; phylum Arthropoda; class Insecta; order Lepidoptera; family Riodinidae; genus Calephelis; species Calephelis nemesis. The sequence continues at coordinate 59,731 of NJDD01003436.1, forward strand.
AATGGCTGCATTTCCGGCTCTCGGTGTTTATTAAAATATTTCTCTCTCCAGCTTTAACTCGTCCAGATATTCATTAGTATAAAAAACAAACCAGAGAAATTTATTTATATAAAAACTATTTACTATTTTCATTTCATATGATTTAACACAATACGTTTTTTTTGTTTTTGTAAAGACGTGTTAATGCATATTTAGATCAACTCCTAAAGAAGATTACAGGCTACATAACGCTACTTATCAGGTAGCTGAGTCACTTACAAACATAATAAAAAAGACAACAAAAAATGAAAACGCAATAAACATAGTTGGAGCCATGTAGCTCGAGCTGGCGTGGACGCAGGTGGTAACGTCTTATAATAAAATGTTAAGTCAATGTCCTTTCAACAGCAAAAAGTAAATTTTAATTGGATTTAAAAATCTTTCAAGTGTGATGATGTCTATTAGGCGAGTGTACAATGTGTTAGTCGCCTTCAATATCAAATCTTATTTGTTTCAAAAAATAACTAACATCTTTTTAAACTTTATTTTAAAGTTAATAGTTTGTAAATAATCTGACGTTCCATATCCAAATCGTTCATGCAGTATCCAAGGGTATGTCAACAATCTCCGAAACCGGGGTATTTGTATGTAAAGAATAATGGATGGGGAGGGAGCTAGTCAAATTTGTAGAAATTATGACACCTGGCGCTCGATACTGTCTACCTAGCAAAAGATTTGGCGTGAAGATCAGTACGTATGTGTAATTTGTAAAATTTTATTTTTATATTCTGAATATGAAAACGTTTAATTCCAAATAATCTATATTCAATGATTAACAAAGTCATCAATCATTTTGTCCCTTCTCCGCAGACATCTCCACATAAGTACTCTCCCTTATCATCTTCATGAATAATTAATGTAAGCATAACTAAATAACGACATGTGTTATCCCAAATTACGGACAGCAACTTTAATATTTCAACAATTACTTTGTTTTTGACCTATTTCATTTGTGATTTATGATACAGTCATATTACCACTTTTTTTACTTTATTACTATTTTATTTTATTTTCATGATATTGGAAGACAAACAAGCAGACTGATTTCCTAATGCTAAGAAATTCACGCCACATAAAGACACCAAAAGTGGTAACGGTGCGTTGCAAACCTGAGGTAAGGATATGAGACCTCGAGCAAAAGTAAGTATACCGGCTACCTTATACTACGAACCGGCACGTCAACGACAAGCTCGGACGTTATGGTGGCAGGAAGGAAAGAGGTATTCTACTAAGGTAAGACGGTGGTACCAATCCGGGCGAGTCGCTGCAAAAACAAACAAACACCGTGACAGTGTTAGTAACGGTAAGCCTTTGCTCGCCTTTTTCGGGCGGCCCGGCAGGAAGATCGGCTTTTTCAGTCTATTCTGCTAAGAAGCCAGGACCAACGCGGGGGCTACTGGAGGTTACACTCCCAATAAAGACCTATTTCCAATTATTGCTGACTCTCTATATTTTACCGGTCACTCTTTCGTTTTGACTTTGTTAAGTAGCAATACAGCTTTATGATCTCTTACCATTAATAAAATCGTGAGCTTCTTAGCTACTATGAACAAAATATATAGAAACTTCTTTTTAACCCCCGGCGGAAAATATTGCTCTCCTAAGTTTGACGTGTCTGTATGTGTCTTTCTGTGACACCGTAACGTTTGAACGGTTGGGCCGAGTTCGATGCTGCTTTTTTATTTGAATCGACATGATATAAGTATATTGTGGATAGGTTTTGCCAGGATTTATTGTTTTTTTTTGCGAATATCCCAATTATCATATACCTAACTGTGCCAAAAAACCTGATAACTCCCTTTACTTGTGATTTAAATTTTTGTCCTTTTTGTATATTTTCAATATAACAATAGTCTATCATAGTCAAGGATCATTAAAATCAGTTCAGTTGTTCTATAGTTTTAAGTGATGCAAGATTTTCTTTTATATGTTTATGTAATGAAAACAAACTGGTATCACTCATTCTCTCAATCACTCTTATCACTGTTTTATTAACTCTATAAAAATAAAATATATTTCCTGTGTTTAGATCTTATACAAGAAACATTAACAAAACATTAATATACTTATATGTGCAATTTTACTTGATTAATGTTATTAACGTTTGTGTAATATTATATTATATGTAAATGGGACAAACACAGGGATTTAAAACCTTTGAGCCTTTTACGCTTGGACTGTTCCAAGGTTTTTGGTAAAAGGTAAAAGTTATGTCTGTTGATGTTAAAATAATATTTAGTACGTTTTGTGATTACTCAAACATGTACATATGTCGGGAGGTTAGCGTACAATCCTAAATGTCTGGGATTCGATTTCCGACGCGGGCAGGCATTTGTATGACGAACACCTAGATATCTGCATTTCTTGATGTGTTAATTAAACATTTTATTCTGGTATCTACTTAAGTATTTCCATATATAAATATTGTTGACTGACACCCATAACACAAGCGTAGAATTTGCTTACTTTGTGGTTGGGTTCAATTTGTGTAATTTGTCCGGCATTTTTTTATAATTTATCAATTATTAGTGTCGTTTAAGATAGATATTAGATTTCATAATATAATATCCAGGCCATCTGACTTGACTTAACATTAGTGCTCGCTATTATCGTGTTCACGAAGGGATAATCAGATTAGCCAGTTACCTAAGCAAAAAATCTGACATCCCAGCTTCGAGTTTTCAATGCACTGTTACCATCCTTAGTGAGTATAGGGCAGCGCATATTTCTTACTATCAGTATTTTCAACTGCTTGTTTGTCTTAAATAAATTGCTTATCCTTTAAAAAAGGACTTTCATAAAAAAACATTGCTGTTTTTGAAAACAAGTTGCAAGGACTATACTGGCGACTTGATCCACAATGAGTATCAACCAAAAGCACCATTAACCTTCACAGAAAGCTGCATCAGCCCGCTAGCAGATCGCTTTCATATTTAAGCTTCAGTATTTATGTAACAACTAGCCGACCCGGCGAATTTTGTATCGCTTGACAGTTTGCATGGAAAAAAAATTAAGATATCGTTTTTGCCCAATTTCCCAGTTTTTCTTCTTCTTAAGAAACTTCTCTTGACAATATCGAATACAACGAAAAATTGGTCTCCCCGTTCAGGCGTGATGATGATGACGAGGCGTGTGACCAAGCGACATTGGGGATTCATTTTTATATATATATATTTTTATATAGATATCATACATACAAGATATAAAAACGTTCGTGCCGTCAGCGCTTTGCTTCAAATGCAAACGTTGCAACGCGTGATACTGTAACGTAAACTTGTACGGTGCACTAGCCGCATGTGCCGGCCAGGTGTTACAGCAGCGATACCGCAATCAGTCCGGTTGCTAGGGAGCCAATAAGCAAAAAGGCTTAATCATCAAATGCACTCATCTCAAGTATTTTTTGTTCGTGCACGTACGGAGCAGCTGAGTCAGTAACTTGGGCACAGTTAAACTGCGAAAACCTTATATTCCATTTCATTACCCATCAAAGTACATAAAAGTATGCATTTTTAAACATAGCTTAACAACCGCCAGGCGTATAGGACTTGACTTGTTGAGGTCCCGGGTTTAATCCCCGGCAACAAAAGAAAATTAGAAAATGTGTATTTTTAATTTTCTTTTAAAACTAAAACCATTATTAAAAATAAACAATAAAACCACCGCCCGCTAGTGGAATAATTTACTTATTATTTAGACTGATAGGATAACTGCAGTAAGCAGTCAAACTAGACAGTCCCTGCAACAATTTTACCGGGAACGCTGCCACAATGACGCCAATATTTCTCAGTATCCTGTTCCACTTTGAAGACAAGATATCAAGTACGTTTGCGCAATAGCAGTAAATCCCATCCCCGTGTTAATGACGCACTGTTCACATATTTGGTATACCTAAGCGACCTGCATTTCCTAACATCGCGATATCCGTCTACTTGTTACTTTTGCTCATATTAATTCATACCACGCGAGGAAATTATAATTTAAAAATACCCAGACACTTTAACAAGTTCTGGTACGCCACAGAATAGAACTAGTTAAATTTGTACATTACTAAGAAATTTTCCCGAACATTTTCATTAATCATTTTTTATAAAATAAACGCAAAATTCAATTCGACCATTATAACTTAGGAGACAGGTGTTCTAAATGTTTAACAATTCCAAGTTTACCCTGACCCACTGTACCCACTGCACTGTACCTACTGTACGAGGCAAGCTTATCAGTGCTCACACAACGTCATTTGTCTTAGTTATATTATTATATAACCTTAAATAAAACTCATATATTCATTCTTATGTAACTACTTACTAAATATATTATATATTATTATTTTATACATACGCCTAAGTTCTCCTTCACTAAATTCATACAAAAATGTGACTTCAATAAACATTGTTTTGGACCAATCTCCCTTAATCTCTTGCTGAAACATTATAAAGAACTACCATTGGCATTAATCCAGGATCGGATAAGTGTATATTTGTTAACTATCACATTGTAAGACTTAGTACCTTCGGCTAGTCGTGGGTTAGTCATGAGTGGGACTTCTACTTTAAACTTCGGTTAAACGAGCGCGTGACGATATATTGCTTACTTACAATCAACTTTTGAGTATATAAATAAATTTAAAATTAAAAACAATAATTCTTAAGAAAAAGTAACATATTTTTTTTTCAAATATTAATTACTAAATTGTTCTATCTTACCGTCCTCTATTAATAAAAATAACATAGAAAATAATTTGCATTTTAAATAGGCTCAAACATTATTTTTAATTTTATTTATTTTGAACACCTTTACCCTTGCTGTCTACATCTACTATTACAACTTTTAATATTATGATTTCATAATATTTTTTGCCTATTAACCTATAAAATTAAAACATATGTACAAGTTTACGTAAGCTCGATAACTTGCCATGTAAGTACCTAACGTAAACCATATGGGCACATGTCGTAATGTTTGTTATTTACGCCGATTCCTTTTCTGCAAACACGTTGTAATGGCAAACATGTCTTCTTACTTCTAATTTTCAATTATGTTGGTTACTAGTTGTTTGCCCTCAACTTCGTCAGTGTAAAATATTTACTATTTCTATAAATACTTTCATCCTCTATTTTAGTCTTTTAGGGCTTGATTTTTGAAAACATATTAGTTTTTTATTTGAACTCGGATTCGGAGCTATATGTATTCATATCAAATTTCAACTCAATGGTTTAGCCATGAAAACGCAACAAATATACGTTCGCATTCAAATTATTAGTATAATTAAAATTATTTGTAATTCGGTTGTAGACACATACACGTACACAGACTCAAACTTATAATAACTCTTTTACGGCAGAAGTTCAAAAAATCAAAAATTAAGCTGTGAAGATGTAAAACCTTCAAAATCTTACGCAATTATAATTTATTGTGACTCAAAACTATATTAAAATTTCAGATGATTACGTTCACTGGTCTACCGGTTTTCCGGCTAGAGTCATCAAGTCGGTAAGAGTGATGAAACATTTGCTTGCTATTAGCAATGTGTTTCTTAAAGCTCCGAGTATGTCTGGGTGTTTAAAACCAAATTCGGATTTGCTAGTCATGCAACACTTTAGCAAAATCAACTTCATTTGAAAAGTTTAAAGCAAAAGAAATATTTTTTGTTTAGCCGTTTCTTCTCCTGTCTGGCTTGGTTTGGAAACGGTGGTAGTTTATGGTAGACAGTGTCAAATTTAATTACAGTTTTAAAATGTTTTGGTAACAAATAATTAGACTAGTTATAAATATAAATAATTAGGCTTAAAAGTTAAAGCATATTATGTAATTAAATAATATTTTTTATAAATATTAAAATATTTGCACACCAAAATATGGTAGAATATGTTGATATACTTAAATATTTTTGTAACATCTCATTTACACACATATTCCACAAATAAATAAATGTATTTTCTTTTCTAAAACTGGATATAAATATACCAGTATTGAAACAAACTGGAAAAAGCCAGACAGTTTTGTCAGGATCACGAGGTCTAGCACTCGATACTCTCTGCCTAGCCTGCCTGGACTTGGCGTGAAGATATGTATGTATGTAGTAGTGGAACAAAAATATCGGAAGTAAAACATGACGTACTTATAGCATGGCATTCAATACAAATTAAAAAAAAAATCACACACAAAGGGTAAAATTTGTCAAATATTGATAAAAAAATAACAGAAGAAAAGAATGGCAACTAGGAATCCTATTGCCAACCGGGGACGCCTCCAATCCCGGTCTCCGATGTCTGTATTACGGAACCAACAGCTGCGGTTGCCCGTTCGATCGAATCGTCAAAATACGACCACAATAAATTTTAATATCTTGTTGATAAGAAAGCCATCTTCATTTCTCAAGACCAACTACTTTCGTTTTTAAACTTTTTAGTGCGCCATCTGTGATCTTTTATCGTTATCATCAATATATTTGTTTGTATGTGTCAAATGCATGGTAGTGTGGGTAATGTTTTATTTATTGATTTAATGTAGTTCATAAGCATTATTACTGAAAAATATTAGCGTTCTGCACTTCTTCTACACATAAACTATAAGTGTGCCAAATGTTATGTTCCTGCGTTAGCGCAATTTTCGTAAAAAGGGGTCCAAAGTTTTGGCATCACGTATTAATATATAGATTAAACATATAACCGACACAATAGATAACGTTCACTGACGTAACTAAAATCATAGACACATGGAGATTCTTCGCCACATGTCCCTCGTACCTGACGTACATCGACGGACCACCAATTACCATAACAAGACTGACCTCATTTCATTTATTAGCTTCTGCTGTTTGACATTCCGTTTTGATAACAGCCAGTAGTAGTAAAGATTTATCACTTCACAAATAAACGTAACAAAAATATTCTGCAACGAAACAATATAATAATACAGGTTCTAGACGGTTGTGAACATTGTTTGCATCTGTCTAGACCGTAGCTTTAAAACAAAGTTATTAACTATCGGAAGATGGAAACAAAGTTTCCTCAAAGGTTACCTTTATTGGAAGGCGTATTCAAAAAAGTCAATAACGCCTTTAAGGTAAAATTATGTTACTTAGTCAGTTTAAAATTAAACTAAAAATACAATAATAATTACTAAGATATTTTAATGAAATACAATAAAAAATATTATTGTGTATTGAGAAGTTGTTACAAAATATTTAAGCACACTAAAACATTGTGGTGGTAAAACATTTATAGAAAAATATTACTTAAAAAAGTAAAAAAAAGATTTTTAGAGAGTGAATTGCTTATATTTAGTATTTTTTATATAAAATTATGTACATTTATTAAAAGTTTTAAATAAAAACAATTTTAAAATGGGATTAAGTTTAACTCTATCTACCGTAAATTGCCGCCCTCGCAAACGCTAGAGAAAACATTTCAGACTATATGTTTTCTCCAACAGCGAGTCAAATACTGAAGTACTCACACCTGGTAGCATAAATTTACCACGGAAAAATTATTACAATAACTTATTTTTCTTTGCTCCATGCACGGATACTGGTTTTAAACACAAATACACGTTTAAAGGAAAAAAGTAATGAGTGTGGACAGAGCAAGGCAAACTGCAGGAACCATGACAATTGGCACTCGATATTCTCTGCCTACTAGGCAAAAGACTTATACGTGTCTCTATTTTTTTAAAAAGTTCTCAAATACCTGTCTATATTTTGTGCTAACAACGAGAAGTGTTGAGAGCTCGCCCGGATTTCTACCACGGCTTCACTTATTCATGTCTCCATAACATCAGTCTCCGCCATAGTTTAGAGGGTAGGATAGCCAATATAACTTACATATGAAGCTTAACATCCCAGCCTCTGGCAACGCACCGTTAACATTAGTGACTATACTATATAGGCTAATCAATGTCTTTAATATTAAAGAACGTTTTGTAACACCCAGCCGGAACGTAACAGAACATAAAGCCATTTAACATTCATCAGCGCAATAGGTTCAATTGTAGCGGCGTAAATGTCCCATGGAACCCACAATCAAAGTCCAAATAATGCGAATTTAATCGATTAATGGGTCTCGGACCGTTGAATTGAGTAATACTAATTAACACTTACTGTTTACGAATAATGACCATCACTGACAAATAATTGCCAACATTTGCGCTAACTTCTTGTCTACTAGCTGGCCTGCAACAGCAAATGCTGCTTTCTTCATTCCTATACATACTTGTACTGAGTAACACAACTTTATTCATATTTTAAAATATATATTTTCTTCATACCACATACCTTCCCGGGTAGGCAGAGAGTATAGAGTGCCAAGTTCAGTTCAAATTGGCTTAGCTTCTGCACTCATAATTCTTTTCATACAAACACGCCGTTTTCGAAGAATCTTTACGCTACTTACAACTTTGGTCTACCCAGCGACCTACATTCAAATTTGTATTGTATACAATGGTACCTGTTTGGTCAACATTTCATCTGCCATCCTTTACACATGACCACACCAACGGAGCATGCACTTTCTCATTTCTGCACCAACGCTTTCTTTCACTCCCACTTTTCTTTTGTTCTCAATTTTAAATATGCCATCGGCGAGCTTTATCTCGTTCTAAGCTAAAGTAAACATGAAACCGTAGACAAGAATTTGTCTTAAGCTGACGCATTGGTCAACTGGCAAATCATCATTACCAGTGTGAAGGTTACGGGTTCATTTAATTTTACCTTAGACATGACTGTCTATTCTGATACGTCAGAATCAGAAAAAACTATATTCACACGTGGATCATACAAAAAAATTACTAATGCTAAGAAATACTAATACCAATACTACCGCTAAAAAAGACAACTCGCCTAGACACTCATTTCTACCGATGTACTCGTAACGTCAGCGCTTGCCACTGTCGTATTTCAATATGAGGGTTAAGTAACTGGCAAAATGGGCATGATGACAGATTTTGAAAAATTAATGTACAATATTTGGAAATATACATATTCTAACTGTAACAAATATCATACTTCGAAAAAAAATATTTTCATTAAAAAAGTAGAATTTTAATTTTAAAATTATAACCAAAACGTTTCAGTGCCATGGCGTCTATTGTGACGTCAAGTATAACATTATTTTTGATAAAATTATCTATTTCTTTACACTAATCCAAGTGAAGCGCGAGGACACTACTTACCTAACTTGCTTTTTCTCGAAGCGTTTTGTCACTGACTTACCTAATAGTATATTTATAGCATACTTTCCTAAAGTCTTAGAAAGCTGAAACTTGGTAGGAAGACTAACATTAGTACACAATAAACAAAATAGTCGGAAAATCGTAACTATAAAAACTGAGGTGGGGGGTGATGGGGGACTACAAAAATTAGATGGTGATAGTTTGTATGAAACTTCGTCGTTCATAAACCTCATGACTTGGGTTATATTTATACCGGATAAACAAAATTGTCAGAACATAATATCTATTTATCAAATATTTAAAGTTTTTAACCATTTATATTTAAGTTTAGTCCTTCATAGTTAACATTCATGTTGGTCTTTTATAGAAACGACCACCTGCCTACCAGGCAACTCGTAAAAGGCGAGCATAGGCTTACCATCACTAACACCGTGACATCTCACTAGGTGGTCGATTTTCGCAGTGACTTGCCCGGATTGGTACCACCGCCTTACCTATACCTGCCGCCATAACCACAGTGGTTGCCTATGACGTGTACCGGTTTGAAGGACAAGGTAGCCGGTAAACTTATTTTTGCTCGAGGCCAAACATCCTGGCCTCAGGTTGGCAACGCACCATTGCCACCTTTGGTGTCTCTAGGCGGCGTGAATTTTTTAACATCAGAAAATCTGTCTACTTGTTTGCCTTCCAATATCATAAAAGAAAAAAAAAAGAAAGACACTCTCAATAATGTCAAAAACAAAAAAAAATAATCAAAACTATATGTGATATGTCATGGTCGTTTTTTTACTCAAACGTAACGTCATTGAGATAATATTTGCGTTTAGCAGATTATGGTGGACTGACGTATTTTGTAATGTTGTTTTACAAAACTGTTCATTAATCTCCCTCAATAAAATAACCCAAATGTTATTTTTTATATTATTTTGATTTACGTTACATTATGTGACTGCACATTTTAATATTTTAATCACCCAAAAGCCTAATACCCCCAGTCCAAAGTCAGTAAAATACTATTACCAACAACATCAGGTTTCCCTTCAATGTCACTAAAAATCACATTTTGCTGAGGTCATCTCCATTCGCGGTCCGTCATGGTGGTGTTGCAAAAAGTAACCATGATTAAAAGCTATTGCTGCTTCGGCAAAAAAGGTATCAGCGATGGTGGACAATCCACCCTCGAAAGTCATACCAACGTGACGTTACCTACACTACACTATTAACACGTCTGTGAACCATGACCTGCAAATAATCGTGACATGATGCCTTCACCACAGGTCTTACTACGATGTTATTCAATGATAAATAGTGTAATGATGCTAAGTGCTCGTTATATGGCAATTAACATCTATGCGACCGGGTTCAATTGGTACCAGTCTCCTAAGCATTTGTGCAAAGAAGCCTGAAACTAGACGTGATATATTTCTTATGAGTCATTGCATTGTTTCTCAAATTCCAAATGCGTCTTACATCAGCATGCAATCATTCCTTCTTTGGCAAATTTGTTTAAAGTATATTTGGTTACATAAATATCTTCTTCTAGTTTGTATATATGTGTTTTCTATTTGTTTGGTGTACAATACTTGTTTATTATTGTGTGTAAAATTTTAAACAATTTCAGTGTCCAGAAAATATATTTTAACATTTAATATTAGTATGTCCTAGGAAGAAAATTGATTTTAATATCTAATTTACGCAAGCAGAATTTAAGGCAGGAATTGTGCCTTCGTAGTCATAGCTTAATAAACGCATCAGAAATCGTACATACGATGCTGTGTGCGCTCTTAACAAAAATGCAAAATAAAATCACAATTTTCAATTTTACTAAACGAGGAGTTAACTAGTCACTCATATTCTTTTGTTTGTTATAAATTTCATACTAAGTTTGCTAAATCAACACCAAGTCATTCCATATACGACTTATCATACAAAATGGAGGAGGCGAGGCAGCGGACAGAATATAACAACAGAAATAACTCCACAAATGACTGTATAATATATCGTGTGTAGGTCCCTCATAAAGAGCAAGGTGATTCAGTCACGGCCGACAGTCGGAACAGGTAGGGGCAGATGCACTATTTAACCTGCCATTAGTATCTTCCGCTAGAATACAATGTCGAGGACACGTGAGAAAAAATCTTTACACTTCACCGACAACCGCTTATATTATTTTCTAGCTACTGTGACTTTCCTAGCTATGGAATGGGTATTTTTAAACAACTGGAAGCAAATAGGCAAATGGTTCACCTGACGATAAGAGATTATCGCCGTCCACGGACATCACCTGCAGTATCACAGTTACGTTGACGACCTTTCCGGAACACTCTTTTTTTAAAGACAACATTTAAGAAAAGAGTCGCAAGTCGCATCCTTTTGGAAATATCGTTGTAGGTAGGTAATTGGACCAATAAAGGTACCTTTACCTATTGTCATAAATCTATTTAGTTTCCCCCCTGATTTTTGTCAATCGGCTCACTTTTGACATGTCCGAGACCACGCTTAGTAAAGAAGTAGGAGCAGAAAATTGAATTGGGACTTGTCAAGCCCAAAAATTGAGAAATAACTGGGATGGTTTTGGCCCTAAAGAACCACAGGTAAATGGGGTCTATAAGCGACGAATATCTTATCCATCTACTTTCCATTTAGAGAAACAAAATACACAAGGATCACTACTTGCCAATTTAAAAAAAAGTCTAATTGACGTACAAAAGTACGCCAAAGGGTATCGCTACTCATCTAAATAATCGTTTATTTAATGATCATTTGTTTCAGGTGACCCCATCTCCTGCATCAGCGACGGTGCGGTATCAGCGCACATACTGAATACGTATTGCTGGATTACCTACACCTTCACGCTACCCTACAGCGGAGCGAAGGGGATTGCGCACCCCGGCCTTGGAACCGAAACGTCGGACGAGGAAAAACGCCACCATGCCTACTACCAATGGGTGCCATTCATGCTGTTTTTCCAGGTATACTATTTTAAGAATATTATCAAAAACCACACTTCAAGCGTAATTCTACCTACTAAAGTATAATTTTGCTACAACTACTAAAAATTTATAGATCATCTTTTAGATTAAGCATTAAGTTTTTAAGCATATTTTCCCAAATTTCCTTTACGTAAAACACAAGCACGACAAATAATAATTAAGTGAAGGGTCAACGCTGTTATTTCCTACTCATAAAAGGTCGGTTCCTATAATTAACGAACCGTAATCCGTTAGTATAAATAATTTGTAGATTTCCTAAAAGTGTCGAAGCGTTGCTCATAGTTACACAAAACGTTTCAAGTTGACAGCCAGTAACGAACAACCGTAGTATATTAATAGTGTAAGCAGAATAGATTGAATACTATTCATTAAAAAAAACTACCATTCGTAAGAAAATCGACTCGTTTCTTGGATATAGGAACCGTGCATTTTTAATAGTATAAAAGCAGAAGTGCAACCGCCTCCTTGGTAAAGTGGCTAGCGTACACGCCTAACTACACCGACTAACCGCGAGGCTCGGGTTCGATTCCCGACGGGGGCAGACATTTGTGTGATGAACATTTAGATGTCTGCATTTCCGGGTCTGGGTATTTATTAAATTTATTCTAATATCTATTTAAGTAATTCTATGTATCAGAATCGTTGACTAACATCCATAATACAAGCATATAATTTGCTTACTTTAGGGTTAGATTCAATTTGTGTAACTTGTCTAGGGATATTTATTTATTTATTATTTAAGTCATTACGACTTAAATTATCTTTATCATTCTAGGATTAAAAAAAACCTTCCATTACTATCCTAACGTTAAAAAGCAATATATATATATACCTAGTCTTGCCATAAATATTGTAATAAACAAAAAAAATATTTTTTTAACTGCAAATAACATATATTACTTTTACAGTGTGTTGGTTTAATACATAAATATACAACAATTAAAAATAT
>NJDD01003436.1:73177-86746 GCA_002245505.1 Calephelis nemesis
CCCCCCCTCCACCTCCCATTATTGAATTACTGGTATCTAATTACATATTTACAAAAGCAAAATAAAAAACGTAGGCTGACGTGATAGAAGTTGACGTCCATCATTATTTATAATGTAAGACAATCGACGGATTTACCGATAATATAAACATGTAATCTATAAATACCTAAGATGTTAACAGTGCGTTGATAAACCTGACTTTGCTATATGTAAAATAAACTGTGTGATCTTCAGAGCAGTAACCAAAACCCGGGAGACAGTCCTTGTTGCTGAAATTGTAAGGAACAGTCCAATCTATCTAAATTACGATGTCTCGTTTTCGACCATTCCAAGGTTACATTTTCATGTACCTCAAATGATATTTATCATTTACTAGCGGCCCGCCCAGGCTTCGCACTTTGTCCATTAAAAATATAAATCTATCTATAACTAAAGGAAAAATCTAATTTTAATATACCTCGAAGTCAACCAGCTTTCGAAAAGAGAATTATCAAATCGCAACGTGGCAATGAAATTTGAGTCAGTTTAACTGCGACCAACGGTCGGTTATACCAAACAATGACTACAGTTAAACGAGTAACCACAGTTTTGTTATGAATCAGATATATCTTGAGCTAAATTTCATTTGTTCACACGCCCCCCTTTCCAAATTCAGTTACATACATACCTATCTTCACGCCAACTCCCTTACGGGATAGACAGAGAGTATCGAGTGCCAGACCTCACGATCCTGACAAACCTGTCTGGCTTCCTTCACATTTATTACCTTTTTGATACAAACACACAGATTTCGAAGATTCTTAACACCACCCTCGGATGCATATCTAGTTTTTTATATAAATCATATAAGAAATAATAAGCCATGAGCTCGTCTCAAATATATTGTATTCGTTTACTTAGTAATTCAATTGCGTATTGCGAAAATCAAAGCCTAACGTCAATAACAAACTACAGAAGCACAAATAGGTATCGAAGATAATAGCCTTGGATACAATTATTAAATAATCAATACTAACCTACTTATAAAACACGATAAATGTTATTTTGCTCTGTAGATTTAACAACGAAATGGTGAACAACATTGGGTTTAGAATAAAGTGACCATTAGACATTTAAAATAATATTTGAGAAAACACACACGGTACAGCAACGCAACTAGGTATAATATCTACGGGGTCTCTAGGCCAAGACTGTGTCTTACCATCAAAATAGCCGCGCCCTGTTCGCTGTCTTATGCCTCAAAAAAACTAAAATTACTGTGAGGTTACGACCATTATTCTTAATTTACCAGGTCTCAACTCTTTTACGATCATTTCAAGTTGGGTGGTTGAACCCATAGAGTAATATAACAAACTAGCTGACCCAACAGACGTTGTTCTGCTATACGTTTATAGTGATTTTAGCAAAAAAATTGGGGTGGGTCACCCTTATCACTTAGAGGTATGAAAAAAAAGATGTTGTTTCAAACCTGTTCAATATGCTCACAAAATTTCAAGAGAATTCGAGCGGTTTCAGAGGAGTTCAATTACGCACACCGTGACACGAGAATTTTATATATTAGATGATGAATCCTTACAATTTAAAGGAACTTGTTGTGAAACATTCTCTCGCACGAACTTTTAATACAGCTAACGAAGATCCTGCATGATGTATACGAAGTCCTCAAACGTGACGTCACATTTGAGTAGGTACACATTTAGTCTAGGGCGGCTTGGCAAGCCCAAAAATTAGATTTTTAGCTGCGACATTTCAGAAAGTTTTTAAAAAAGCCGAGTGATTCTTTTACCGATATCTAAATCATAATTTATCAAATCTAGCTGTATACCCTATTACAAATTTTACAATACGCTAAGACATATGGATAATATAGCAAAAGATATAACAAACTATACACATCGGAAAACACAAGAAACATTGTCAATAAAATATAGATAACATTAGTATTATTATCGTAAGGGTCAAAGTTAATCTGACGACGCTAACGGGTTTTACAACAATTTTTTACTCTGTGGTCGTGAGTAATTAAAATTCCCTAAACGACATCATTTTGTTATTGTAAAGAGAAAATAATGAAATAGTAACAAACTTTTATAAAAGTATATAAAACAAAGTCGTAAATCGTGTCAGTTACACCATGTATAAGAGCGGCTGTATCCGACTTCAACTGAATTTCGGCTTTTGGATAAATCTTATTTCACCAAGCAATAAAACTAGCTAGTAAAACATTTGAATATTTAGAATGGAAATTTAAAAAAATCAAAACGGTACGAGACGGGCACTACACTGCAGCTATCGCCTAGGCAGCTAGTCACATACCTATATCCTCGACCAATATCACATATGCGAAACTGTGTTTATGTGTTCGGGTACGACAGCCGCCGGAGGCATACATTTGTGTGATTAACATTTAGATGTCTGCGTTTTGGGTATTGGTGTTTATGAGATTCATTAATTATTCTAATATTCATACATAACATAATTTGTATGCATATCATAAAATAACACCCACAAAAGAACATAATATGCTTTCTTTGAAGGTAGATTCAGTTTGTGTAACTAGTGCAGGGATAATTATTATAACATTTATTTAAGTTCTGTTTTCACGACAAACTGGCTAAACCGCTTTTACATCAACAATCAAAAGCTTGCACGAAATCAAAAAGCTGTTACGTAATTCTTTTTTATATATAATACAGGGAGTGCTATTCTATATTCCGCACTGGATTTGGAAGAACTGGGAAGAAGGAAAAGTGCGCATGATCTCGGATGGCATGCGTGGTGCGACTGCAGCGATAGCAGACGACAAGACCAATCGTCAGGTAAATAACTTTTTATGAGATTAGAAGATGAAAAACAGACAGATTACGAGTATATAGTATAAAAAAAAACTTATTATAGCCGACATCGTCTTCGGTTATTGTACGTTTAATCATGGCAGCTATGCCCAGTCATCAATTGTAGCAATTAAGATAAGGCCGCGCACAATGAGAATAGCTGTTCTTAATAAAGTTGACCTGGCACCGTCATGGCGAAGGTAACACGGAACAAGTATCGCCCATCACCATATTTTGGCTACCGAAACCAAACCAAATCAATTCTGCTGTATACCGATACATTTTCATATACTTTGAAAGTAGTGGAGGTTCTCGGTACGAACATGTTTTTGTGTGTGTTGCGATTACTATTTTTTGTAACGTGGACCATATTTTACAAGTCCTGTATAAACTATAACAATAAGTATTTTTGTTTAATAACAATATGACAATCAAACTGTATTTAAATTTACTAGCACATTGAAAAATGGTATTTAACAACAACATTTATATTACAGAAAAGTGATTTGCGGGCTGAGTGTTAATTATTTATGTTGTAATTTCAGAATCGGTTGGTGCAGTATTTGATGGAGACCCTCCACATGCACAACACTTACTCCTTCGGCTACTTCTTCTGTGAAGTTCTAAATTTTGTAAATGCTGTAAGTATGACACATACAATAGGCAGATTTATATTCAATACTTTAAAAATATATTTGAAAACACAACTGTTGTAATAGCCTCTGTGGTTTCGCGGTCCGGCCTCGGACTTAAATTTTAAAGGTCCCGGATTCGATCTTTTCTAACAAAAACAACGTCGCCCAGGATTGGATATGTGCCCAGTTGGCGATAGGCTTGCCACGTTTCACATTGTGGAAGTTAGTGTCTTCGGCTAGTCGTGGGTGCTCTGTTTGTACCTCTACCTAAATTTACGGGGATATGGGCGTGTAGATACTTCAACGGTAGTATTTCAAATTACAGACTCGAAGAATTTAGAATTATACCTATTCAGTAATGAACTTTATAATAATAAAAACTCGAAGAAAAAACCGCCTGTTTGACCTTCATGAAATTTAATATGTTCTTTCAAGTTCTAAATGCCTTGGAATTGGGAAAAGAAGGAATTTACATATTTGAAAAGAATACCATGCTTACATAATGTGTATTTGTGAGTAACATAGATAAATTTGAACAATTTTTTGTTTCGTTACTTATTTACGGTATGTACTCAGAAATACAATGAAATTAGAATATGTGGAAAAATATTAAATAGGTAACAAAAGTTCACGGGTGACTTGCTAATAAGCTTACAATAATTTGACTAATTTGATACCCCCGTATAATGTTCCGGTCCAGCCGGTAGACTTACACAATAGGCCTAACATCCTGGCCTCAGGACAGCAGCGCATCTGTAACATCTTTGGTGTATATAGTCCACGGTTGTCTCTTACTATCAGGAGACATGTATGATTACACAAATAAAAAACATACAAAAATTGATTGGGATGCTTTGATTGGGAAGATTGATGTGGATTATCATCGGGTTATTTTAATGTCAATGGTCTGTTATAGAAAGTTGTGTTAATTACACTATTTATAACTCAAGAACGGCTGAACTGATTTTGATAAAAAAATAGATAAGGAGGTAGTTAAGAACCACGAGATGGACATAGGATAATTTTTTATTCCGTTAGAATGTGAGAAAACTAGGAAAATTAATATTTTAATATAACCCATACAGACATTTAAATGCAAAAAAAAAAACAAAATATTGTTTTTTTTTCAATTTCTTCTGCAACTTTCCGGGTTCCTATTAATAATAAAATTATCCTGACAATAACCAGCAAAATTTAAAAAATAATTAACGGAATCGGTCTATCCGTTCCGGCCTGATGCGATGACCACGCGAAAAAGGGATTTAATTTATATATACATAATTTATATAACATATATCATAATAGATATGAACATATCTCTGTCACGTGACAAGTTATATGTACACGTGTTACCGTGTTTCAAAATTATGTAATTTTGATTATCGTTAAGAAAGAATATTTACCACTAGATATATGAAAATAACTTGGTGCTTCCTCAGTTAATGTCATGAACATGAATTATTTAAATACTTTCTATGTTTATTAATACGACAGTTAAAGCAACACGGTTCATTATTAAACTCTCGTCCAGAAACGCATTATAATATTATTTAGAAAATACATTATGCCTTTACTTATGACTAAAATTTATCAACGTATTCTTTTACAGGTTGGCAACATATTTTTCCTGGACACATTCCTGGGCGGAGCATTTTTATCCTATGGTACTGATGTCGTGAAGTTCTCCAACATGAACCAAGAAATGCGCACTGATCCAATGGTATTCATTTTTTAAAACATACATTTATCATAAAAAAACATATAATGCTGGGATATAAAGAAACATATGTAAAATCATCAGTATTAAAAATGTCGCAATCAGTTATGCCGCTGAAGCCTAAACATTTAAAAAAAAAAAATTTCACAATTATATTTTTATTACAGTGAGTGTCTAGTAATAAGCAGTTATTGTTAGTTATGTGATCAGTGCTGGCCGTCCTCCAGTCCAGATAGTTCAATGAAAGTTTGGTAACCAGACAAACACTTTTATTTTTATATAATTAAAATATCTAAGTATAAATATTGACGACTCCATCTAAAGTTGACGATAATCTAGCAATTCAGTCTCTGTCACTTGTGAATTGGTATCACCGCCTTACCTAATCTCGCCATTGGCGCTTTACTACCTGATTAAAGTGTTCCGTGTAGTATGGTGGGTATATGATATATATGCATCTTTTAAGACACTGGGTGGTTGTGTATACAAATACGCCTATATTTTAGAGAATATTGATCCGGAAGAAAGCATCCGATAATTATTACTGACGTCATTTTTCAGATTGAAGTCTTCCCAAGAGTTACAAAGTGTACATTCCACAAATTTGGTGCGTCAGGATCTATCCAAAAACACGACGCCCTCTGTGTACTCGCCTTGAACATACTGAACGAAAAAATCTTCATATTCCTCTGGTTTTGGTAAGTAATGCTAGTTAAAATCTGTCCTCATAAGTAAAAACCTTCATTGTGTTATTAGTAAACGTTGGCCTTCGAGCCAAACAACAATAATTTCAGTATTACACAACCACTGCCTTAGCTTATTTTGTAATCAATGTCGAAAAGATATTTTTAAAGGTTTTTATTTATTTTTTAAATAAAAATTTTATGAAAAAGCATTTACTATAGTCTTAGTTTTTAAAGAATCAAAAATTTTACCACCGTTAAAATACTACCTCTATATTCTTTGGATGTGGCGGCAATCGGTTTTTTTCCAGTTCAAATAAGTTGTATTTAGAGTTTACTATGAACTCCATTCTGTCTAAAGAATTTTCAACCTAAAAATACTCTTAAGTTAATGACCGCCTCTGTAGCCGGACTTGACTTCGAGAGGTCCAGGATTCGATCTCCGGGTCGAGCAACAAAATGAAAATAGAAAATGTGTATTTTCAATTTTCTAATAACAATAACGTTTCCCGGGGTTGGGTACGTGCCCGGTAGGATATTGGATAGGATAGATAGAAAATATTGGATAAGCTTGCCACCTATCACATCGTAGGACTTAGGACTTGTTTTCGGCTAGTCGTGGGTGCTCTGGTTGTGCCTCTGTCTACATCGTCGTAGATATGGGCGTGAAGATATTTTCTTCTTTAACATCAAAAAATCATTCACACACAGAATCTAAAATACGTGAAAATTAGCCACCGTAGGTAGCAACTGGAAGTCACTTTAAAACTAAATGTTAATAATTTCAGGCTCATCATTCTGGCTGTACTGTCTGGTTTGGCTCTAGTGTACTCTGCTGCCGTAATTCTCTTGCCTAGTACCCGAGAGACTATTCTCAAACGTCGCTTCCGTTTTGGAACGCCTAATGGAGTAGAGGCTCTCGTCAGAAAAACCCAGGTAATGATAAAGTGTACATACGTATCCAAAATATATCTTTAGCAGAGCAGTAAGAGAAAATATTTTTTACTTATTTTTAAGTTAAGTACTGGCCTTAGGTTAGGACGCGGTAAGACGACCTGTCGGATCGTAGGACACAAAAGCGCTTGCTATTTATTTGTACATTTCCTTGCTTATACGTCAAATTATTGTTAATACGTCTAATAAACTATACTTCATTAATAAATTACTATCCTATTGCTTATTTCGCATGGGTTTATAATGCAATTAGAGGGCGCAAAATAAATTTCGCTTAGGGCCCTGGTAATATTAACACGAGCACTGTTCATTTCTTTACATTAGTTACGTTCCTGTTTATCTTTAATGATTACGTCTTAAAGAACGAGACAAATTATTAATCACTTGGCTCCTTCGGTAGACAATAATCGTGGTATCTCGCATACTAAATAAAAAAATCTAACTAGTACTGCGCGATATCTGTCTGATTTTAACACAGGTTATTTATTTATTATTTTTACACAATTAATTCTCCGTCGTCTAATAAATAAATTAAATTTAGTGTTATGAATGTTGAAGCTTATTTTAGTGTAATAACTGGTAACTTATTATCTATTTATTACAGGTTGGAGACTTCCTTCTTATACATCTACTCGGCCAGAATATGTCATTACGTATATTTGGGGAAGTATTAGATGAATTAGCGCGTCGTCTTCACCTTGGCTCGAACCCACCGTCGGCGCCTTCGACCTTAGAAATGGCACCGATATATCCTGACATAGATAAGTTTTCTAAGGAATCCGAGACATAGGAACGCATTTAGATTGCATTACAACCTCAAATATAAGATCTGAATTTTATTAAAATCATAGGTCATCTTTGTTTGCTTAGGTACCACATTTTTATGAAACAGGTTAGCGTTTAAGCGTTTATAATCAATGATAGTTTCTCGTAGCTTGCTCGGAATGAAAAGTTATTTAACTCAAAACAGAACGAAACAAACAGTACTACATAGTTTAAAACAAGACAACAACGAAATATTTAACTTATTTGCATCAAGACAAAGGCACGTATACGTAATTGGCACAAAGATGACCTTATATACATATTTACATTGTAAGTTGCCACACAATATTTTGAAACATGTATTTTTGATAACAGTTCATATATCTCGTCAATACCATGTGATATAACTGGATGTATCAGTTTAGGTGTAATGCAGGAATCTATAGTGGGTGTTGCCATTTTTATAATTAGTAAATTTCAATAGTATAATATTCATGACATTCCTGGTAATATTCGGGTAGGCATAATAACTTGTACAATTCGAATCGTTATTCGAATAGCTTTAAAATTTGGTCTCAAAAACATTTTGGAAGTTGATTGTGTTATATTTTTCGAGTTTGTAAATTTGGACTTTTCTCTGCTAAGACTGCTTAGTAAATAACAATATTTTTGTAAACACAAAATGTCAGTTTGAAGCAATAATTAATTATGCGACAAAATCATATCCACTCGACAGCAACTGTTTTTTACAAAACTGCCTGCAAAAATT
Organism: Calephelis nemesis; assembly: GCA_002245505.1. NCBI lineage: Eukaryota > Metazoa > Arthropoda > Insecta > Lepidoptera > Riodinidae > Calephelis > Calephelis nemesis. The sequence continues at coordinate 81,535 of NJDD01003436.1, forward strand.
TAGTTTTCATAAAAATATAACGAAACTCTTCATTTAAGTTCTACGTAAGTAGTTAGTATTAAATTAAATTGTATTTCCTACAATAAATTATATAAATAGTAGTTTAAAACTTTATCACACTAATAATGCATGTCAGATATGTCTTAAATACCTGATGAAAGCACATTGTTAGGTACGCTATGACCACATATTCTGCATGCGCTAGTGTGAAATTCTAGAAAGAAAATTTTCTATCAACTGAGGTCACATACATATCAACAGCTCAAAACTTGTTTAAGTCTGTCTGAATTTATATAATATTATGTAAGAGTAATACGAAAAATAAATCTGATATTAACGTTTTAAAGCATTAAATAAGTACAAACCTTTATAACAATGTTACTTGCCTTTTGTAAATGAGTAAAGTAATTCTAGGTTAAGAATTTTGGTGCAAAGTTGTGGTGTTCGCCCTAACTTCCATACTCACACAATTTACTCTTTATATTGTGCCATTAAAATATTGTGAGCGAGTCGATTTTGTTCGAATTTTAAAATTTAAGATTTTCCTGTGTACCTACCTAGTATTGTAAATTTTCTAATAATTTAGTAGTTTTTAGACAAGGTCAACACTGAAGTTATATACGTCGTTGAATCAATGAAAAGACAATAATTTTGTGTGAATGATACTCGGGTATGATATCGTTGTTAACAAGCTGATCCCAGCCTTGAGTTCGTGGAATCTCTCTAGATTTATGTTGTGTAATTTTAAATATATGACAAGATTGTACTGTTATCTACAATCTACTATATTGCAGTCGATAAAAGACCTAGTGATACTTCCTATACTATAATAAAGACATTTTGCGTTTATTTTGTCAGTTTAGGATAGTGTAAGATATTATCATTCCTAACATTAGTATTTTCATAATAAATATTGTAAGGCATTTTTATGTTTAGGATTGTATTTACTTTATTAAATAAAAAATATATTAAATTATTGTTTTATTTACCATTAACACTGTTCGTCGCTGATACTTGATAAATCTTCATTGAAATTTGCATTAAGCACTTCCAAAATATGCTTTTGAGATTTAGCATTGAAATGTGCACCAAGTAATAAACGGTCACGGAAAATACCAACATAATAAGCAAACGTAGGTCAACAACCAGATCATTTGCGAGCTTCCATTTTATTGATACCATAAGCAAAAGGTATAAGACAGAATAATTTACCACGAATCATCTGTGATGCGACATTCCTGTCGGTCGTGTGGTTACCGATCGCACTTAATGACACAGAACACTGACTCGGACTATTCGTGTCGGATGTAAATTATTTTTTATTATTAAAGAAATCAAATCGCCTCTGCGGTCTAGCGGTCCAGCGTCGGACTTGACTTCTTGAGGTCCCGGATTCGATTTCCGAGTCAAGCAACAAAAAATTAGAAATATGTATATTTTAATTAAACTTTCTAATAAAATTAAAGTTGCCCAGGAATCGATATGTGCCGGTTGGCGATAGGCTTGCCACCTATCTAATTGTGGGACTTAGTATCTTCGCTAGTCGTACATGCCCTGGTTGTGCCTCTGCCTACCTCTTCGGTGATATGGGCGTGAAGATACTTGCATATTTTTTACTTTAAAGAAATCAATATGCGCAAATTGTTTGTTGTAGGTATTGGCAAGGGTAGAATGACATAAACATAATAAAGTGCAATGAGTCATAATTAATAATCTTTAAATGATTTGCATATTCGCATTATTAAAAAAAAACTCCTTACACAGCTTCACTATATAATCGATGTGATCCGCAAACGTAAATTTGTTATCAAAACGAACGCCGAGATCATTAACATGTTGCTCCCTCACAATTGCAGCATCATCAAGTATAATGTAATATAAAGTTTTACCCCGTGTTGGTCCGGGCATCTGTGTAGAATAGACCATCTGCTTTCCTTGCCAGGCAGCTCGTAAAAGGCGAGCACTGAAACCGTGACATCTGACTAAGGCCTAACATCCCGGCCTTAGGTTGGCAACACATCATTATTACCTTTGGTGTCTTTAGGCGGCGTGAATTTCTTACCACCAGGAAAACCGTCTGCTTGGTTGCCTTCCAATATCATAAAAAAAATACAACGCGGTTATGTTTTTAGGCCCTTCCTCGGCTCTGTTTTACCGACAGTCGACTGGTGCGTCAACACGCGATTGGGATATGCGCCTTCATTGTTATAACTTATCACACACACGTACACACACACACACACATCTGCTTAAACGCGTTTTCCCCCGTTGGTAATAAGAGAGAATACTGTACATTACATTACCGTGACCTGGCGATCTTACAACCCATTTATATGAGGAACACGTTGATAACTACAGCACATACCTCCAGATATGTAATTACCTTTAATTTATTTTTAAAGTAATATATCCGTAAATTGATTAATTTCTATGGCGTAGTCTTTTAGTTTATACAACAAAATTGTTTTTGTTTTATAGATACCTTTTGTATCGCCCAGACAATATAACCACCATCCTTTCACGACAATTACCGTGTATCTGTTAACGTTCTAAATATTATACCTACCCTCGTACTTTAAATTTTCAAAGTCCAATTTTTATAGCGCGCAGAGTTAGCTGGAGAGTACTATAACAAGCGTTTAATCCGATGGTATTTTCATTTGCCCACAGCTGTAACACCAAACGCCCCATACTTACTCTCCAAACATTTTAGAATTACATAAGTTTTTCCGCCGCATGAATATTATCTTCCTATCACAATATACCAACAAATACTGGTAAATCTCGGTTATCATAAGTTATGAGCGTCTTAAAAAAAGTTTTACTTACCTATTTCCCCAGTCTAATTTGGCTACTAGCTTCAGTCTTAATGCTCTCGTTTGATCTTGGGTCAAAGTCCCCGCCAGTAAAGCACGCCGACCACTGAGAAGCTCGCGCATAACTTTTGCCACGGCTCCGAATCTGTATGTTTCTCGTTCCTAAAACAGATTATTGATAATGTTAGTCCTTAATCTAATTAAGCTAATCATCACCTTTGTGGTCTAACGATCCGGTGTTGGACTTGATTACAATCCCGAATTCGATCGCCGGTTCAAAAACGTCTATTTTTAAGTTTCTAATAAAAACAACGTTTCGCGGGATTGAATATATGCCTGGTTGGGAATATGCTTGCCGCCGATCGCATTATGAGACTAAAGTGTATTAAGACAGTCGTGGGTGCCCTGGTTGTACCTCTGCCTACCTCTTCGAATATACGGGGCATAAATATGCTTTTTAATAAGCCAATCGAAGCTTAATCTAAATAAATTAATCTCTAGCAACCACTACGAAGCGTTATTTTTCAGTCTTGGATTTTTTAGAGAAGTTATTAAGGCGAGTACATCCTACGTCTTATGATATTTGAGGGGGTGGAGCAGGTTGGAAAATGTGTAGTGGGGCACTTTCGCCGCGCTCATTTCGTTCCCTAAATGTGCATGTCAATGTGTGCGTGATCAACGAATAGCGCATGAACTGTACCACAGTATAAATTAACCAGTATATTTTAAAAAGTTTACTACGTTTGTTATACTCGTATATGTTTATTGTCATAGAATTTCTAATATATTTTGGTAATACTAACTTTTGCCTGCGGCTTGATATTTATACTTATTCACTTTTAAGCAGCATTGTTTGTTACCATATTTATCTTCTATTTCTTAACGTTCGTACAGGTTTTACGGACATTAAGAAATAGACAGAAGGACCTTAAGAGGTAGACAGATCTACAACCAGGCCATCCATGACTTGCCGAAGACAATAAGTCCCACAAAGTGTTAGGCTTATCCTATCCTAGGAAAACCTAATTAAATACAAACCTAGGTAAAGTTGAGTTTGTATTTAATTACTTATGTTTTAAAAACCTAGGTAAACCTGCGTTTGTGTTTAATTACACCAGCTACCTGCCAGTGAAAATACTGTTAACATCGGCCCAGCCTTTTCCTAGATTAGCTGGAACAAACAAACAGACTGACAAACCGACCAACAAATATTGTAAACAAATATATTTTGGTATAGGTACCATGGTACCGTATACACTTAGTCTTAGACATCGACATACTGAAAATTTTTAATTTTAATAGAAGATTTATTTATCGTACCATCAAACGATATAATGAGGGCTCAAGTTTGGAAGGCAGAAAAAGAAGCGGTCGTCCTCGCTCTGTTAGGACACCAGCAGTTGTAAAAGCTGTAAAGGCCCGAATTTAAAGAATGTTCATCCACAGGCAGAAACTGTTAGCCTTTTTCTTGAATATTCATTGTTCTTTGTTGACTGAAGACTTAGGACTACGAGCTTATCTCAGAAAAAACATCGCTTGGATGCGCGCCTAGTGGACATGAGAATGAAGAGATCTAGCGTTTTGTTAAAGCAGTGCTCAGGAAAAAAGTACCGTCAAATTCTTTTTTCAGACGAAAATCTTTTTACAGTGGAGGAGAGCTACAACAAACAAAATAATTAACATGTGTATTCCGCGTGTCCGGCGAGGATATTTTAAATTCTCAGTCTTGGTTTGGTTAGGAGTCTCATTTTGGGGCTTAACTGAGATACATACTTATATTGTGTTAACATAAGAAGGCACTTTTTATTTAGTTCATTTTGTTACATAAGTGATTATTCTACAAACAAACAGGTAATTATTATTTAACAATAAACATGTGACATAACTTATGACTCTACTAAATATATTTGTGTGCATACAGTAAAAAGCGAATATTTTAACATTACAAGCACATACTCCAATTTTGTTAATTTGTGTAAATTAAATTTTTTCTAAAATAAAAGCAGTCTAAGTTCTCGTTTTTTTACTCTTTTTCTTACAAAAATAATAAAAAAACGATTTATACCGTATGGATGTGGTAAAAAGTGCCTAATTTTTATTTGTTTGTATAGATCAGAGATTTTTTAAAGAATAAAAGTAGCTAACTGCCAGTGAAAATCACATCACCTTCGGTCCAGCAGTTTCAAAGATTAGCGGGAGCAAACATACCGACTGACAGAACCCAGACAAAAATGTAAAAAAATGTTATGTTATTGTAGGTGCCGCATATACATTCGTATGTATGAAGCAGATTTTTTATATGTACAAAAAGCAGATATTAAAATTACAAACAGCAACATCACCTATTTTATTTATGTGTATGTATACTTTGAAAAGACATTTTCTTTTTGTTGCTC
>NJDD01003436.1:93775-113211 GCA_002245505.1 Calephelis nemesis
TCAAATGTAATATTTTTTTATTTTTAAGTGTAACAGTATTTATGGCCAGACTAAGTATATAATCTATCTATACAACTGACCCGTACCCCAAGCATTATAAACAATTAACCAAAGCCTTCACTGGACCATTAAAGCTATATCAATAGCATTTGAGCCTAAATCTATTCCCTGCTCTAGCTAAGAAGAAGGAGTAAAAAGACTACATGTTGATATTGAAAAGACATTATTAAAGTGAAAATACTGAAAAATATAGCAATCTTTGCACTAGCAGAAAGATGCGATAAAAAGGATGAGCAGATAGGAAAAACTGGACCAAAAACCTAGCAAAGCAATAATAATAGAACACAATAAATACTTGGGATATAATGGAGAGAGTGAGGAAAAAAGTTAGAGTTCTTCGTGACACAATGTGACCAGCCCGTGAAGTAGACAGTGCATACACTTCTTTATTTCATAAAAATCTAAGCTTCGCACCTGTGGTACTATAGCACAAGGAAAAAGAACAAAACTCTTCACAAATTACAGGAAGAAGATGTCATGGGCTTAGCAGAGCAATTTATAATTTGAATCAGGCGTTACTTTGCGGAAATCTATTGTATCAGATGTAAAATAAGCCTTTATTTTGCTAATTCCGCATAAGAAGTGTAACTGTTGTAGCAAATAATCCTCCAAAGGACACAGAATGTGACAAGCCTAACTGACGTTCCCAACACCCACCTCTGCGACCAGGACACAAATATAGGAAGAGCTTGGGAAACATCTGAAGAACGTGACAATCTATATTGTTGCCCAAGCTCTTCCTATATTCGTGTTCTGGTCGCGGAGGTGGGTGGTGGGAACGTCAGTTAGGCTTGTCACATTCTGTGTCCTTTGGAGGATTATTTGCCACAACAGTTACACTGCTACAGTATGCAAGAATCTCTAAAAAAAGGCTTGACCCAAACTCCATTATATCCCATTAATATTATAAATGTGAAAGTTTGTATGTTTGTTTGTTATTCCTTTACACAAAAACTGCTAAACCGATTTTCATGAAACTTGGCACACACATAGAAGGTAACTTGGATCAAAACATGAATAATTTTATATCCCGAAACAACATTCCTGTGGGACCACACAGGTATATTAAAGATATTTAAACATACCATCATATTCTACCACATTGTGGTATGTAAATATTTATTAACTTTAAAATTATTTATATAAGAATTTAAAGAAAAGTTAGTGGTGGCTCCTTAAGACAGAATTTGTAGTTATAAGAAGTCCAGCTATTTTGTAATAATGTATTGCTACGTCTTTAATATTATTTTAAATTCACTTTTGTCGCCTCTGTGGTCTTGCGCTTCAGTTGTTGGACTTGTTACATGAGGTCCCGGGTTCGAATCGGGCAATAAAAAAAATTGGGATTTTCTAATTAAAAAAAATGTTGCTCTGGATTGGATATATGCCCAGTTGGCAATAGGGTTGCCACTTATCACATTGTGGGACTTAATGTCTTCGGCTAGTCGTGAGTGCCCTGGTTGTGCCTCTGCCTACTTCTTCAGGGATATGGGCATGAAGATACTTTTTAAAATGTGTTTTTAAATTTTACTCAATTAAAGATACTTTATTATTTCACTATCCTTCAATTACTGTCTTTGTATACATTAACTACCTCCTATTTCTAAAAAAATATAAACAACACTACATAATTATGTCAAAAAGTAAATATTTATTATAAACATTGTTTTGTTAAACTAGACATTTCTATGTAAATCAAAGATATTCACATACCAAATCACTCCAAGTTGAAATTTTTTTTTTCGATCTTTTAAAAAGTTGCCTGTCCCCCTAACCTTTTACATATTTTGTGTAATTTATTTTTAAACTAATTTATGTATTTATTTGGTACCTACTGAATGAAGTTACATGTGTCTACGTTGTTTCATTAGAGCTGGCGCCTATTTCACGCGATAGGCTTTCGTTTTTCTTTAAAAATAACTCTACATTGTTTTGCCAACCAGTACTTGAACTTGAACCCAAATTAATAACAAAGGTCTTGCAATGCGATTACATGCATTGACGCTAATAACAATAACAAGAAAGTTATTAACTACCATCGTCATATAATATTACATCACATCAACTAACAAATCAACAAATTCAAACAAATTTGTTTATTATTAATGCATATCGTGTTTTTCATTTCCTGCAAGTGGACAGGATGTTAAGATTTGATCTTATTAAAAAAACTCACCAACTGTCAGCTTAGGAGATTTTAAAGGAATCCACATTTTGGACGTTTCAAAAATTAGCAAGTATAATAAAATCAGCAGCCTTATTCATTTTACATAAATAAAATGAAATTATCACTAAAATCACTCGCGATTCAAAGAATCAGAATCCACAGTCAGAATCACACAATTGACATTAGTGACGGTGACCTGCAAGAAGTATCGATACCTAAATAGTCTCGATACTTTCGTTGCAATACGATATTTGAGTACCTACTCGATACTTTTTGTTATGATACTAAGTAGGTATCGATGCTTTTTGAAGTACTCAATACTAAAAATATTATTTTACTTATTAGGTATAATAATTAACTCCTCATCCAAAACTTTCTAGAATTTTATGTAGGATTCTGTAGAAGTTACACTTTTTTAAATATGCAGGCATTTTTACATGCACAGATAAGCCCAATTTTATGGAATCGTCATAGACATACTAACCGATTCATGATACTAGTATGGTTAGAAAATAAAAAAGTACTATAAAGTCTGAAACCACAAAAAGTTTGGCACTCGATAATCTCTGCCTACTACGCTGATTATTTGGTGTGAATTTATGTAGTTAAGGATGCATGTAATAAATTACATAGCCAACTTTAAATGTTTATACATATTCTAAAATTTCATGTCTGTAAATTTTGAACTGCTAAAATTTAGAGACTGCTAAAAAATTCCAATACAAACTGCCTATTAAACCAAATAGCAATAAATGAAATCGAACTCTCCTTGGAATATAGAATACCGCAAGCAAAGTTTCTCAATGATCAGCGAGGTTACTCAGCATTTTTTAATTATGGTCATTAAGCAAAATGTACATCAAATAACTTTCAAATGACGTGTTTTGTATTTACAATCTCCATTTTATTTCCGTTGGTCACAGGAGATCGCAAATATAAAACACGTCGTGTGACAGCTATTTAATGTAGACAATCCCAGTGATCATCATTAAAAATATACAGAATCAGCCCCTAGACACGTGGTTTTGGTTAGAATCGCAACCAGGAAACAGACAGACAAAAAATTGAAAAAAACAAATTAGGTTTGGTAGTTACAGCGGCCTAAACCTGTTTTCTTAATATTTTCAACGTACAGAATTCTCTTATTTTTTTTTTATTTCTATATATTTTCTATTACAGCTATTTAATATCCATACAGGGTAGCTTTCAAACGACTGGCCAAATTATAAGATAAGGGCGTTAACTCTAAAATGACCATGCCTTTAAAATATTTTTACCAAATTGTAATATTCGCTGTTATTTAAAATAGCCCGCAAAAATACTTTATTTGTGGTCACGCTACGTTGTATTGATTTATTTAGTTAGTAGTAAAACAATTGTATTAATAAAAAAATACTTTATTAAATATTTTCTCTTTTATTTAGCTTACGTTATACTTTTAATAAAACTTATTACTTACTTGAAGAGTAGTAAAACTGTTAAAATCGATTTCAATAACTAAATCAAATTAGTACAAAACGATAAGTATTTTCTTTGGTTTTTTCTGGGATTCAAAAATTAAATACAGACTTGGTAGCAGGTGACAGAAACGATAAGAAACCTTTATGGAGAAAAAACAAATGAGCAATAAATATTTTTAAAGTATGTAGAGCATTTTATTACTTTTTTCCTTGAAATACGGCAAATCAGAATGTCACATACGGCAAGATTCTTACGCTGCGTTTTCATAATGGACCATCATGGATCATGACAGACGTTCACGATTGTGTAGAGGGCGTAATCGCCTGTGCTCACAGGCGATTACTCCCTCCACTTCGGCCATCATGGATTGTAAACGAGCGTGATCGCCGCTGTGTTGGTTTTTGGACATTCATCAAAGGAAATTCGGAAATGATCGACGGCGTGTCCACGCAATCGTCGATATTTGTCATTAGTCTAATAGCTTTCTAAGAGCTCTTGCATTTAAACTTTTAATATTCTGGATTTCTTATTTAGATATTTAGAATATCGCATACTATACATATTACATTTATCATTATGTCTATATTTTTAAAATGGTTAAGTAGACGTTTACAACAAAAACTAGTTAGTAGTGTAGTTTTTTTCGGTCAACTCAGTATTATTTACCTGATCTAAATTGTTAGTAAGTTAAAATTTATTTGGAGAGTTTGTTTTACAGATAAATCCAACAACAATTTACTCGGCTCGAAACTTTTAAACACTGGCCTTGTAGATCCGTGAAACAGATTCGCGGTCAGACTAAAAAACTGTCCCGGGCCAAATATGGTACAAAAATGGTTTAGGATTTTTCCTTGATTTTTCAAATTATAAAATGTTTTAAAAGCCGTTAAAAATATATGTAGAGTATTAGAATCTGCAGCTTTCTCCTTTTTTTGGTCGGTTAAAAACTGATTTAAGCTAGTCAAGCCGAAACATATTGGATTATAATAGGATTGATAGGCCATTACGTTAGAGTTAAGGATTTCGGCTTCATGTGTGTTATGATTATGAACAAAATATTATTATAAATTATTCAAACATAGTAATGTATTCATACATAAAACTCTGACTGAAATTAATATAATATAGTTGTTAACGACTTGTAATTATATACCTCATCTTGATACCTATTCTTGCGAATATCTTTAACATACTTCCAATAAGAAGTAGGATTACACGATAATTCTTTTTCTATACTATTAATATAAAAGCGGTGTGCCTCCCCTATTCTATATTTAACATAAGATCTATAAAATTTAAAAAGTTTTAAGTCAGACGGTCTTTTATAACTTTGTAAGCTTTTGATAAAAATGTTTATTTTATATTATATTACCTATAATATCTCAAGTATACCAAGAAGGATATTTATAATGCTTACTTGTATTCACTTTTTTTACTAGAACATTTTTTTAAGCAATCGTTAATTTTTGAATAAAAGAAGCTACTTGCTTCACTAACGTTGTCAATGTTATATAAATCTTCCCAGTTAGTATTAGCCAATGAGTGGTACAAGTTAGGAAATATGCCTTATAAAAATTAAACTGTGAGTTATAGAATAAGGTTTGTGAATCTAAATTCAAATAACAAGTGTTTACGGGAGTTACTAACTGCGCAACGTAATGGGTCCAATGTAAATTAATTTCTAAGGTGGGGTGGTAATCATCAGGGGTCACTAATGGCTCCACATCACTACCAATCTCAACATACTCAGGGGACATACCACTCAGTACCAGATCCAACCAGATCCAGATTTGTAAATTCTAAAAACACTTAAATTGACTTTCAACATTGCTAGTAGCGGAATTAAGATTGAAATCCTCTACAACCAAGAAGTCTATGGTGGAAAATTGACAAAGCTACATACTTCAAAACATTAATGATACTAATATACTATGCATCATTATAGCTTAAAGGAATATACACAATAATACATACGAATTTGATTTTTTAAAGCAATTAATACAATAACCTTCATATTTCGTTCTAAAACTATTATATAAGTTACTTTTTTAACACTAAAAGAATCCCGCACTCCAATCAAAACTCCGCCAAACCGGAATTATTTATCCGATCTTTCCTTATCACTTTAAAGTTATTTGGAAAAAGTTCACCGTCATATACCGAATCATTTAAAAAAGTTTCAGTCATGCTCGATTGTGGGGACGGTAGCGCAATCATAGAGGCGATCATCACACGTTCTGTCATGGCACGTCATGGCCCATTGTAAAGAGGCAGCGTAAAAATTAACACGCCTGTGTCCTGTGCTTGACAGGTGCTTGACCGTTGACATAACTCTAAGTGGTCTGTGGCAGTTGACACTTGACAGCAGCGTTGCCAGAACGTTAATTTTGTAACATTTTACTCTACTTTTGACCCTTCAATATTATTTCCATGTTACACGATACAAAATGTTACTTTTGCGTTACTTTTTAAATTTTCTTACAAAAAATATCGTGAATCAGAATGTCATTGAGAATATTATATTTTTCCCTCATGTTGGCGCGATTGAGACTAACTTTATACGAATATTCACTTGTCATGTGATTAGCGGGAGGTCCGATGCGATTGCAATATGCGATTTGCAGTAGCATGGATATCTGTCAAATCGACTTATTCATTCACTCCCGTGTATTTTTCTATCTTTCATCCCATTTACGCATGCAACCAAGCGACATTATACGATCAACAAACAATTAGATATGACGATTTTTTTAAGTTTCATTCAAAGGGACAAGAAACATTTTTTAGTTTTTTTGTATTAATTTTTTCTTTTTTCTTTTTTTGTATTAATTGATTACAAAGCAGGTTAGTATTGATTGAACGACATTTTTAAATTGGTTGGTATATATTCCTCAGATGTGATGCGGATGATTGTCTGTTTTTTTCAGCACTGCCAGTCAATTATTCGATGAAAAATTTCCCATTACAATTTACAAGCCGCGCAAAACATATTACTATGACCTTGCTCGCAATTTAGTATCGCCATCCCTTTCTAACTAATACACACAGATTACGATACTAAAGTGGAGTTTGTCGCCAACTGATTCTAACCTGTTGTTTCTCGGCTTGTACTAATTTTTACGTTCAATAAACGAGTCAAGGAACGTATTTAAGTTTTATTTTATAAATAAATTGCCATAATAACGTATTTCGCCAGTCTCCACTGTAAAAAAACAACGTAATGTTACTTTTTGGTCAGTGTCGTGTTGCTTTTGACTATCTGCCACTGGCAGCACTGCTTGACAGTAATCAAATCAACACTTATGCACTTAGTGAATTTTGTGCATAAATTATAAAGACTTATGTACAAGTATTTTGTGTTTACTAATTACTTACAAGTTTTTGCGAACACTTAGAAAAAAAGAAGGATAGAAATGTCTGATAATTTTATACCATTAAACCAAAGTACTCCCGTTCAAGATAGATGGCAAGGGAGAAATAGTCAGCGTAATTCTCAAAACAACTGGCCACAGAGACGCAACAACAGGCGGAGTTATAATCAGAACAGTCATAATCGATGGGGCAATAATTCTCATCGTAGTAATAACAGTTTCGGTGTAAGTAATTAATTCTTACTGTGTTTGTCAGTGATATTGTGAACCAACAAAACAGGGAAGGCATAGAAAAGTATAACTGTATTTGTTTATCTTTTTGATTTTAGAACACCCTTTACTTTAAAGAGTAGTCTGATTTTGACAAATTGAATATTAAATGAACAGCTGCCATTTACTTAAGGCAACTGTTCCAGCGCTTTTTCTGTATAATATTTGTATTGAATTTCGAATTAATATCAAATTTATTTTATGAAAACTCATAATTTTGGAATTTGTTTTATGAAAACTCATAATTTTGAAATTAAGTGTATTATTCCGTTTGTATGGAAAAAATTCAAATGTTGTATTTCCCAGTTGCATAGCAGTTGAATGGGTTACAAAGTATTGTATGTCCAGATCGTGGTTCATCATCATCCATTTCACTCAAATCAGTTTAGCCATTTGTGAGTTATAAATAGTGTAACAAAAATGACTTTCTTTTATATACACTAGGGCCTCATTCATCCGGAGAGGCTAAAACATGACAAATTCCGGATTATTGAGGAGTTTGGATTATAGAATGAATTATTGAATGGTAATAAAACACATGTTTAACTTCAGTTTCTTAAATAAATTTTTAAGTTAAAGCATAAAGACAAAATTCTATGTGTTCAAAATTACAATATAAGAAAAAAGGTAACAATAAAATATTAGATACTACTTTTTGAAAAAGTCTGTAATACTCTTCTGTTTACTATTATTGCACTTGGTTTCAAGAGCCCGGTCTTTCATTGGTGGAGAATTAACTTCGTGGCTATCAAATTCCTTATCCTAAGCCCATTTATAAGCAGTGACCGAAGCTCCTTCTGCCTCTGAATGACTTGCTTTTTTGGAGGCGAGAACATCAACACTATTGTCCTTATCTTGCTCACTATTCTCACTCCTTGCCGCTCACACAATCTCCTCATCACGTAAAACTTCATATTATCTTTGTAACTTGCTTTCAGCGCCACCAGGAGCCACCATTCTTGAGCTTTTGCTTCACTTATTTATTTACCCTGTACATACTAAACAAAAGGCGATAAACAAAAGACTGACGACATATTACCTCATGGCAGCCCGCAACTCTACCCACCTTCCCCACTATTATGTCCTTTAAAACTTCGTAATTACATAGATATCATGTTTAATGAGCTAAGCAGCAATAACAACTGAAAATATGAAACTACCCTCTAATATTAATAATAGCTTCCATTATTTGTTAATATTGACAAGTAAAGACTTACCTACCCACAATGTTCATATCAAACCTAACACTAATATACAGCACCCACAAAGCCCATTGCCTGTCTGGATTACAGCAATCTCCAGTCCAGACTACCTAAGCTCTACTATATATATATAGATGATGAATTGAAAATTACATTATAAAAATTTCTTAAATTTTCAGAGTGACTGCAACAACTCTAGTTATGACGACCGAAACAGCATAGATGCATATTTACATCCTTCAATGCTACAAGATCCCTGGGTGCATTTGAGACAGCAAAAAGAGAAGGACACTTAAATCAAAACTATTGATACTACATTAAATATGTTGACTTATAAAATATTGAATTGTTACTAATGGATGTACTATAAACTGTGATATGTTTTATGTTGTAATAAAGCATAATATTTATTTTTTTAATCATTCTGTAACCTTTTACTTTTTGTGATATTATCATATATTGTGGTAAGTAACAACTCATTACCTTGTACTTTGCCTATAAGAAAGCTTTTCTGAAATTCGTTATTAAAAGTTTTAAAAGCTTGCATTTGATTTGACAACAAAAAACCTTGAATTGTTCTGTTAAAGTTTGGCCACTTTATGCCTTCGCTATTTCTGAGTCATTGGGTACCAAGTGGTAGCATTTTCATTTATGAAGATATAAAATTCACTCCACCGTTTTAACACGTTATGCATGCTAGCAAAAATATCACCACTTTAAGACTTAATACTTATCATTCTAGAGGCAGACGAATAACTCCGAGACTCCTTCACCTCTCTAAAAGAGCTTGGTGTTCATCTCGAAGTTAGCTCTCTCTCTCTCATCTCTTTTTAGTTTCATATTTTCGCTTTTGCGCCTCCCTTTACTAAGTGTGGTGTTGTAATACCAATTTTACTACTTAGTTGTTTTTTTTGTTCAGTCTAGAAAAAAATAGTAGTACAAACCATATTTTTGAAAAGTTATTCATATAATATACGTCTATGTATCTATAGGTTTAATAAAAAAAATCCATTCTAAGTATGGGTAGTAACTCCCAAAATATATTGCTTTTATTCTATTTTGGTGTCAAAATCTTTTTGCGGATCACATACATGATCACATAATATATCTACTAAACAATAACACTAAAAACACACTAAGTTAATGGCGTTAAAACGTCCAATGATTTACTGAAAATCTAAAAACAGTAAAATTAATAACTGAACACTAATTTGAAAACGCAAATTAAAGAAGTAAAACTTTTAAAACAAATTCTCAACAACGTGTTTCTCAACAACAAAGATGGAAAAATTATATTTTAACAGTGGGTAGTTGTCAGTTGTCTCATAAAAGATATTGCCAATCGAACGACACAAAAATTGTTGCTGTCAGGTTGGTATTTGTGGCCAGTTGAAAAAAAGTTTAAAATGGAGTGCACATTGCAATAAAGTTTGTTGATGTTCCATAATGTCCACCCACTGGTATTCACTATAAATAAGAATGACAGATTTGGTCTGCATTTTTTCGTTCGAAATTGTAGGGTAGTTAACCTGGTTGCGTCCACTGCCAAGTTCGCGTCTAATTCGTGGACTTCGTTTAAAGGACTCTTCGAAACCAGTGTACTGACGAAAAAGGGGAAGGGAAGACGTTTCCGCCTATAATATTATATATATAAAAAAGACAAATACACGGACAAAAGAACCGTTCGCTTATCTTTTCCTGTTAAAAAATAATGAATCTTAGCTATGCAAAAAACGTGTTGGTATATCTATAATTTTGGTAAAATAAAAATAACTATGTTAAACTGACTCCTAAAGTAAAATGTAAAAACTAATAGTACTAAAATTAAAAAACCAAAAATAAAAAAGTAATAAGTACTATTTACTATGGGTTTGAAGTCGTTCATGTTATTATTAAATAGCACATATAAATAATAAGTAGTATAAAAATAATATTAAATCGTTATTATTTTTTATTTTGAGTTTTGATGTCGGTTTTTATTAACGTAGTTATTTTTACTCAAATACTAAATCTTAATTAACAATTAAATCAGATATTCATACGTAGGTGATAGTCGGTCGACCCACCACCACTTCGGAAAGTAACAAACGCATTGAAGTGTTTTTGACTTCTTTTACTTATGCAGAAGCACATGCATCATCAAATTTACAAAGTATAGAGGCATGCAAGTAAATTAAGGTCCGTATAGGGCACCCACTATTAGCCGAAAATAGTCAGTCCCACAATGTGATAGGTGGCAAACTTATAGAAAAATAGCAAGGGGGCACATGTTTTTATTAGAAAATTTGAAAAATAGATTGAGTGTTTTCGACTAGTCGTGGGTGGTCAGGTTGTACCTACCTCTGCCTTCTTCAGGGATATGGGCGTAAAGACACTTTACTAAAAATAGATTTAATTTGTCCTACGCAGAACAACTTTGAACTAGAGGTCTAAGAAGTAAGCTCAATTATAACCAGCTTGACCAACTGTTGGAGATTTATTACAAGAAAACCTCCAATCCATCTAGGGAAAACACTTGATGCGGCTTTAAAAAAATCAACAAAGCAAGAAATACCAGTCAAAGGAGTTCAGAATCTATTTATTCTGCCCATAGAAAAACTATTGCAAAGACAAAGTTCAAGAACGAAAGACAGAACACGATAGGCAAAAAGAGTAAAAAAAATGAAGGAAACTAAAAATTTTCGTAAAACGGCGTTGACGGCGCTCGTTTTCATACTACTGTGTCCATAGCCCGTTAAAAGCCAGAGTATGTATTCAAGATACCGAGAAGACTGAAAACCCTACTGTAGAGTCGACTACTAAATCGGACAATGTGACCCGTTCTGGTAGTCGAGTGACGTTCCCTTGCTATGTTACGACCTAGGCTAGGTCGCCAGGAGAGCTGGTTCTTCAAATGACTTTGATTAATCAATTCGAAAGCAGGTCAACCAGGTTCCTTATCTAAACTTTTTATCCATGATGGCCCAGGCTCCTTTGCAGATTAGACCATCTGCCTTTCTGCCAGATATAGGCTTATCTTCACTAGCACCGTGACATCCTACTAGGTGGTAAAGTTTCGCAGCAACTCGCCCGGAATGGTACCACCGCCTCACCTATTCCTGCCGTCATAACGTCAGTGTGGATATGTTCTGGTTCGGAGGGTAAGGTAGCTGTTAAACTTACTTTAGATCGAGGTCTAACGTTCCGGCCTCAGGTTGGCAACGCATAACTACTACTTTTGATGTCTAGACGGCGTGAATTTCTTACCAACAGGAAATCCGTCTGCTTGTTTGTTTTTTGCAGGAGCGAGTATGGATGTCTATTGTCTACTCGGTCATAAATACTAATAAAATAAATTGCTGCTAATTTACGGTAAAGTTAGGAAGTGGTCTAAGCTTACAATGTTTCGGAGCTTTGGCACCCTCCATGTGGTTTTTAACCACTTGGGACTTGTCGGCCTTTGTGCGGTTGGTGAAGCTTTTCCCTTTTATTAAATCCGCAAACTTTTTGTTTTTTATTTCAGTTATTAAATGTACTTAAACAGAGTATTTACATTGCCTTTCACTTCAGTTAATATCCCGGGATATTAACTGAACTCGCTCCAGATTGACAAATAAGATAGGGAGCCTCGTTGACCTGCTTTCAAGTTGACTAACCAAAATCTTTTCGTATCTAAAACTTTGCACTTTGGAGGTGGTCCTATTGCCACCAAGTCGGTATCTGACAATCGTAGGGAAATCAAGTAAAATTCTCATTTTTTTTGTGTAGGTTTGTAGATGACTCAATAATAGTGAAATTGAAGTCGGTTTCTTGCAGTATTAGGCCTCTAAAATTGTAATAATGTACACATATTTTGTTATCGGTTTTATACATAGATTCGCACATTTCACGTTCTTTCGTAATGAATTATATTTAACTACAGAAGAAGTAATAGTACCTACCTACCTACTAACTCAAAGAAGACTTACCTACTGATGAAATAAAATCAGAGATGAATGACCTAAGGTTTTTAAAAAAATAAAAGAATTACTTACTACCTATACTTTAAACGATTACTTAATGGATAATTTTAAAAGTGAAACTGAGTGAATATGAAGTGTTTGTCTATGCACATACAATTTGTCACTATTTCTAATAGTGAAATTCCTTAAATCTCCCCTTGTTGGTCCGGGCTCCTTTGCAGAATATACCATCTGCCTTCCTGCCAGGCAGCTCGTAAAAGGCGAGCATAGGCTTACCGTCACTAACACCGTGACATCCTACTAGGTGGTAGAGTTTCGCAGCGACACACCCGGATTGATACCACCACCGCCATACCTATTCCTGCCGCTATAACGTCATGACGTGTTCCGGTTTGGAGGGTAAGGTAGCCGGTAAACTTACTTTTGCTCGAGGCCTAACATACCAGCCTCAGGTTGGCAACACACTTTTACCACCTTTGGTGTCTTTAGGCGGCGTGAATTTCTTCCCATCAGGAAATTCGTCTGCTTGTTTGCCCTCCAATATCATAAAAAAAATTCAGAATTTGTCTCAAACAAATATTAAAGCAAGGTAAGCAAACGTAAGATTTTAAGAAATTTAAAAAGTGGTTTGCGTGAACGTAATTGCTAGTATTCACTTTTTTGAACTTTAAAGATGCTGATTAAGTCAACTGATTTGCATCAAATAGCTAAGACATAAAGTGGAAATCTTTTCAATATATATAAATCTCGTGTCACAATGTTTGTCCTCAATGGACTCCTAAACCACTTAACCGATTATAATAAAATTCGCACACCATGTGCAGTTCGATCCAACTTGAGAGATAGGATAGGATAGAACTATTATTTCTAGAAAGTCAGCACAATCTATATTCTTAATAACTATTAACTTAATAATCTAGCAGTTCAGTTGTCGGACTTGACTGCATGAGGTCCCGGGTTCGATTCCTGGGTCGGGCATCAATAAGAAAATTGGGATTTTCCAATTTTATAATAAAAACATTGCTCGGGATTGGATATGCGCCCGGTTGGCGATAGGCTTGCCACCTATCATATTGTGGGATTCAGTGTCTTCGGGTAGTCGTGTGTGGCCTGGTTGTGCCTCTGCCTTCGGCAGATTCGGGTATATGGGCGTGAAGATACTTACTTACTATCAATAATTCTTGATATTTCAACACACTGTTTCTAAACAGCTTCTTAACCACTCTCCTGAATTACCTCTTGTCATATTATATGTTTTCTAGTTTTAGTAACAATTTTTTTTATAAAATAAATGAATATTCCTGGAAAAGTTACACAAATTGAATCTTACTCCAAAGTAAGCAAATTATATACTTGTGTTATGGGTGTTAGTCAACGATTCTAATATTTAGAAATACATAAATAGAAACCAGAATAAATTTAATAAACAACCTGATCCGGAAATGCACACATCTAAATGTTCATCAGACACATGCCTGTCCCCGCCGGGAATCGAACCCGAGCCTCGCGGTTGGTCAGTGTAGTTAGGCGTGTACGCTAGCCACTCGACTAACAAGGTGGTTTTGGTTTCGGTCGAGGCGATTTATTTTTGTCGAAAAATATCTATAGAAAGAAGATATTTGTTACTGTTTAGATATTCAATAACTTTTTACCAAGTCAAAACATCCATATATTGACTACAGTAATAATGGACGCGGAGTGCGGAAACCACATGTAAATGCATTATAAATAACCTCTGTCGCGAGGAGGTGATTTGACTATGTCAGCATTAAGTCAATGGGAAACTTTGTCATAGCAGTACGTACGCATCTACATATTTAAAGTAAAATTTAAGTAAAATGAAAGATTGACAAAGCAGATATACAGTGCGAATGTGGATGGATGTAGGTATCCGGGGAGAACTAGGTAATTTTTGAGGCCTAACATCCCCTCCTCAGGGTGGCAACGCATCATTACCACCTTTGGTGTCTCTAGGCGACGTGAATTTCTTACCATCAGGAAATCTGTCTGCTTGTTTGCCTTCCATTATCATAAAAAATAGGGATTTTCAACACTTTTAACTCCAGAACTGCAGAGCCAAATAAATTGTAATATGTATAGGTATAAGTACAATGTACATGTTTTGTTTCTTCGATTCATCTCAACCCATTATTATATCAGATGACCTTAATAAAGATTTAAGATAAACGATGCGAAGTTTTCCGGGACAGCTAGTAATGATATAAAAATTTAATCGTCCTATCGCAGACTTAACAACTGAAAAAAGAGGTAAATTTAAAAAAATTTAAAGTAAAGCATCTGTGCACTATAAACGCATACTGGGGATAACTTTATTCTAATACATAAGAAATAAGGACACTTACATTCTGGACCGACGCCAATTTGGAACCACCGTACACGTTTTGAATTAAAACGACAACTGCTTGCAATATTTTTATTGCGGGAAATGCTATGCTAAAGATATGTCTCAGACAACTTGCACGAATTGATATATATATATATATATATATATACCACCTTTTCTACTAACTACCTACTAATGTTGATGCTTAGGTTTAGAAAATGTTCCTGTAAAACTAACGTGACCATTTTCTTTCAAGCACAGCGGGACTTCTAAATAGAAAATTAGTTCTTTTGCAAATTAGCATATAAGTATTTCAAACTTATACATAATAAAAGTTCAGTTTATATCGATTTTCCTTCTACTATAATTTCCTTTGTTAAACTTACAACTTTTTTGTCTTTTTTGTATTTTCCTCGGTTCCCCTGTAAATTTTAATGTAATCGTAAAGCAATTTAAAAAGTGGCTATATCTAGTTGAATTATTAGTTACACCAATGCTTATCTTTAGCAATAAATGGTCAACTGGATCGAAAAAATAACATAAGATTAATTGTAATAAATGACATTGTCTGCAGCTATTCCCGGCTTCGCACGGGTAGACGAATTTTTTTTCTCTAGAAATAACGTAGCCTATGTTTATCAGGGATTATGTCTGCTTATAATGTAAAAGAAATTTTCAAACGAGTCTAGTAGTTTCGGACCCTATTAACACAACAATCAAATCTTTTCTCTTTATTATTAGATAGTAGGTATAGATAGATAATCTTGATTACTCATGAACAGCAGTGCCACCTACAGATTCTAATTGTATTTCTAAATCTTCCAGGAGACCATCGTAATACCAGCATAAAATTTCAAACCAATCGGTTCAGCCGTTTAGAAGTTATGTAAAATAAATTGAAAAGTACGACACGGAGAAGTATGGTTTTTACTAACCGTTGTCCCGTTGGGATTAAGCATTTTCCCGCGGTGAATTGTACCGTATAATATGCTCATCAAGGATGATATTGACCTCTGACTGTAAAACATTTTTTAAATAAATCCAGTGCTTTTGAAACCTATTCAATACAAACAATCAATACAATCTTTCCACTATTTAAACAATAATATGTGTAGAAAATTTATTAGGTGTGCATAATACATTCGTGTCTGTGAAACCATGAAAATACACATACAAAATGTTTCAACCCAATCGGAGAAAACGTTTAGCAGTTGATATATCGTTTTGTTGACATACCAACAGCAGTGCCACCTATACTCAGTGTAGCAGTACGGAGGGGTAATTCTTACTACCCGTTGTCCTATTACCTGATGTTAATAAATCGTTTTCCCGTAAAAAGAATTTTATATTCATCAGGGATAATGCCGACTTCTAAGGAAAAATAGTTTTTCGAATCTTCCCTGTAGTTTCGGAGCCAGTCAAATACAAACAAACTAGCAATCAAACCTTTCTTCTTTCTTATTTTCGCAGATTACAAATAAGATAGGCCGGGTATTTAGTAAAATATAGTCGTAAATTCAAATAGCGACGGCTTCTGATTTTTCTAATGTTTTCTAATATAGGAAGGTAGGTATTTTTAAAGAAAATTGGAATTAGAATTTTTAATTTCATAATATCTTTGATAAGGATTGTTCGATTTGAATAATTAAAAAAGCAAACTAAAGGTATAAAAAGTCTTGAATGTAAAATGATTTATTTGGCTAAGGATTAATATGAAGGTATGGATAACATGGTACGAATTTGGTCACTACTTCTATTAACTTTTAAAATGTATAATAGTAGTTCATTGGCGTAACTATTAGTTACAATATAATACGATGTCGCGAAGTTTTTTGTAAATATTATATTAAACGTTCTTTAATACTGTGGGATTTTTTTTCTAGTGTTATTGGTGGTTTTCGCAGAGCATACGACATTAGACATTGTGTAGCTAATTTTTTTACACTTTGTGTTAAATTATTGAAATTGAAGTAGGGATTCCTAATTTTTGTAATTTTAAATATAGCCTATGTTCATCATTCAGAATCATTCTAATGGTGAATTATCTAAATCGGTCCAGCTTTGCCCGTGGGTCCCAGTGTTGCATTAAAAAATGTGCAGGTAAGCATGAGCGAAGTGAAGTGCAGCAGCAGCAATAGCAAAGAGCAGAGTAATAGTTTAAGTGTGTAATGTGGGACCCGCGGGTAAAAAATCTCTTTCTCTTTCTGCGTTCGTGCGTACGTCATTGCTTGCGTGATCAAAATGTCGCTTTAAAACAGCTTACTTAGCTCTTTATTCACTCTATTCCCTGCGCACACTCTCCTTTCTTCTACATCTACGGTTTTCCTTCCATCCTTGCTAAAACACTACATGATTTCATTCACTCGATCTAGCACTACATAATCGACTACAATTCTTGTATCCAATATGTGTGTATGTTATGTATATTACATTTCAAAAGGGACAAACATTTGGTGTCATGGTGAAAATCAGATCGAAACTTATTTAAAAGTTTTAACTTATTCATGAACAACAGACAAACTGCCAAACAGACAAGATTCCATACCAGTATCGTAACACAGCTGCTTGCACGTTCCTGGTTAAAAAAAAGTATCTTCACGCCCATATCCCCGAACGGGTAGGCAGAGGCACAACCAGGTCACCCACGACTAGCCGAAGACACTAAGTCCCATTATGTGATAGGTGGCAAGCCTAACGCCAACCGGGCACATTTCCAAAATCGACCAACATTTTTTTTTATTAGAAAATTGGAAAAATCTTATTTTCTTTTTGTTGGCCGACCCGGGATTCGAACCCGAGACCTCATGCAGTCAAGTCCAACACCCGGACCGCTAGACCACAGAGGCGATTAAAGTTCCTGGTTTAAATTTAATATTGAGCCTTATCGATTGTCTACCAAATTAAAGTGAAGTTAGACGCTAACTCAGAGTTAAATATTTAACCCACAAACTTACAAAAGTCTCTAAGTACGTATGTTTATCACTGATTTCATAGATTTTGAACTACCTACCTATGCTTCGTATGTAAAAGAAACAAATTTAATACGTTCGTTGTAAATTGTAAGAAAAAATGTTTTAATTGAGCTATATTTAGGGCGAGTTTTACGAGAATGACCTAATTTTATAATAAGGTGTCAAAAAGCAATTAATGGGTCGTCTAGTGGTTGCATGGCGATCTGACGGAAGCGACTCGCACCAAATAATCGCATCGATCGCCAAAAAACTAACCCACATACGCACTGGCAGCGTAGCCGGAATTATTAATCGTGAGGAGTAAGCGTGTGGTGGTGGGTGGTCGGTGGTGGTAGGCAGGGCGCATGCGCGGGTCGTCGGCGGGCACTCCGCGAGAGAGGCTCGCGCGCTCCGGCCGCGTCCGTAGCGACCGCGATGCGCGAGCTGCCGCGGCGGCCACACGCGCCGCTCTAACCTGCACCCATGCAGTGGCGAAAACTAACCAGGTTGAAGTCTTCGCCGGGCGGACAGTCGCGCGCTCGGAGGATGCTCTGCTGCGGCCGCAGGAAGGTATGCGACCCGATCGATAGCGCGCGCCGAAACCGTCGCCCCTCCCGGCCCGGACGCCGACGCCGTTCGACGACCCCGCGACCTAGGGCCTCCTCACAATTTTTATATTAAATCACCTGGATACCAAGTCAACTATTGGACACATCCAAATGTCGTCTTGCTGTCATAGATTTGTGGGTATCTGGCGAAATTCATTATTATGTACAAGTTGATAAAATGTGTCAGACTTAACCATATACTTCGTAACAATTTCACTATTAACTAGGCTTGAAGATTTGGGAATCTGAAAAAAAACGATTCATTCGCATGCACATTTATGGATATCACGTGATCAAACCAAAAAAACGTGAATATATCAGCAGGGTTTAACAGTCTTATCACGGCCATTTGCACAAAGCTTTATCCTATGTCTTTATAAAACAAAAATAATTAAAATGCATTTTCACTGAATTAATTCATCTTCTTTGCTAGAAAAAGATCATATTAAATCAATAATCTCAGCAGTGTGTTAAATTTGCATGTAAAATCTTTTATAATTACAAAATCTAAAATGAATACTTAGTACTTATTTCAGCTAATTTGATATTGTGTATAAATTGATATTAGTGGATACATTTCATTTGCGTTTAGCTAATAGGCATAGAACAAGACAAACAAATCTAAAAAGAGTTTCGTTCGTTAATACTGTAATGGCGAGAACTGTGTTCATCCACGTAAAATGGAAATTGTAGCTCAGTTATCCGACTTGTAATCGATGGATCTTTAGGGGCTTGGTATAAGCTGACAATTACTGGGTATCACTTTACCTATACGATCAATTGTCGTCCGCGAGAAAATGCGAAGTGGAGTTATAAGTGTCTTGTATTTTTTTTATGTTATATACTTATTATAGCTATCGGCAGACATTCTGTTAAACTTCTGTAAGTCCCTGGCAATGACATAGGGCCAGAAAAGTTGGTATTAGCTTATTTCGGAGCCCAACACATACCAGATCTGAGATAGACACGTTTATGATTATTATAGATACGATCATAAATCATTCTCAGAGAACGTATATACCTAGTCTTGCCATAAATATTGTAATAAAGAAAAAAAATAT
>NJDD01003436.1:113325-135593 GCA_002245505.1 Calephelis nemesis
TTTTATTTTTAAGTGTAACAGTATTTATGGCCAGACTAAGTATAAATACCTCGTGTTTCTACTTTTTAAGTAGCCTACATAAAGACTACACAGAAAATTTCGGCTCCATAAAATCTAGCCACTGAAATCTTAGATATCTGAATAATGAACTTTACGCCTGTGTAATAAAGTTTAATTTTTAGTTATTTTATAATTTTTAGCCCAAAAACGGACGGGTTAAAATAAAGTAGGTACTCGTTTTTTGTCAGTATCTTGCAGTTAGTTTTGGTTCATCCTCTTTTTCGGGTGTGAAAACCCTGGATCTGCTTTCCATTAGTCCTTAGTTTATTTCCCTAGTTTATTTTTTTTGCACAGTCTTCAGCATTCTTAGTTTTCTTTCCAAAGAATCACATTCTAAAAAAGTATAGAATCGGAGGGCCAAAAATACAGAAGATATTAATTAAAGTAATGTCGAAACACAAACTGTAGCTAAAAACGTCTAAAGACTTTTACAGCTTCACCGGGCTAGTGGGCGAGCAGAGTGCTCAGCCAGAGATGAAAAATACAATCTATAGTAAAGTGAACTTTAAAGAATTTTACTGTCTGTGTTATTATAAGTGTTTATTCAAGTAGAGCTAGTTTTAAAATAACACAAAACATTACAGACATGACTATTAAAATGTCTATTTATACATCATGCCCCCTTATCATGTGACCTTTGCCTAGATTTAATTTTTACGGTGAATAGGCCTGAGTTACTGTGATTAATTTTATTTCAACTGACGTAAAGTATCGTAGGACAGAGGGATAAATTCGCTGTTAAATACCACGTCTTTGTCTCAGTAGTCAGTCCAATGGTTTTGGTGTTAACATAGAAGATATTTTGGACCCTATTTTCTATGTAAGCAGATGTAAGAGACAACCGTGATCTTAGAGGCTGCCCTGTAGCTGCCAGGCAGCTCGAAAAAAAGTGAGCATAGGTTAACACCGTGGTATTTGACAGAAAGGTAAAGTTTCGCAGCGACTCGCACGGATTGGTACCACCGCCTTATTTAATCTTGCCGCCGTAACGTCAGCGCTTACTGTTGACTTGTTTCGGTTCTGAGGATAAGGTAACCGGTAAACTTACATTTGCCCGGGGCTTAACATCCTGATCTCATGTTTGCTACGCATCATTATCACCTTTGGTGTCCCTAGGTTGCGTGAATTTCTTACCATCAGGAAATCAGTCTGCTTGTTTGCTTTCCAATATCATAAAAATATATATAGCGGAGCGAGACGTTCTACTGAACTTTGGATATCGAGTTGAAAAAAATAATATGTCTAAACTGTTTACGGAATTCCCTTGTATTTTTTTCCGTAAAGAATTAGGTATTTCGAATTTATTTGGCGGACCTCATCCTTCAAGAAAGCTAAGACGAATATTGCATAGTGATTATTAAGTGAACATTCATAGTAGTTGTTTAATAACTCTCGTATATCAATTCGCTAGTTTTGAGCATGTTACCCGTAGCTCGTTTTATTTTACTAATTGTGTTCAATTCATTTAGTGGTTATTTTGGAATTGATTAACTGAATGGTCAATTATAATTTTAATTAATTTTATAAGCTAATTTGATTTCACGTTATAATGAGATCACGATTATCTTTTAACCCTTCCAAGTGAAGACATAGTCTCAATAATATTTACAAAAGCCATCATCATCAGTATTATGTATTGTTTTAGTCCTATTAAGGCCGCTAACGTATTTCTGGGTAAATTCAATCATGGGTTAAACTGTCAAACATTTGCTTATATTTTAACTCTACGTTAGACGCTAACATGTGACCGGCCCTTCAACTCTTTATTAAATATAAGTCAACGTTTGAAATGCCGCCAAGTTTGAAGACATTGGTTATAATGAGTTTAATGTTTGAAAATTCCGAATTAACATTAAAACATCTAGTTTTGAAACTTTCGATGGCAAATACAGGAAGATAAAACTACTTAATATCTACAAAAATACATAAACACCGCGTTGGTCTAGGCCCGCTTAGTAAACTAGACAATCTGCCTGTCTCTCTCTCAGGCGCCTTGTAAGAGGCGAGTACAGGTCAAATGTTACCATTCACATAACACTCTTTACCAACAAGAGCGTTGTGTAGAAAATTTCCCGGGAAGGGGTCCACCGCCATAATGGTAGGCGCGCTGGTATACTTGCGCCGTAAGCACTACATCCCGGCCTCAAGACACCGTCGTACCTTTAACGTCTATGGTGTCTATACGCCACGGTTGTCTATTACCATCACAAGAACTGTGTGCTCGTCACTAACCTCTCACTTCATACTGTTAAAAATTACTAATTTTTGTTACGAAACTAGCGGCCCACCCCGACTTCGCACGGTTATATAATATATATGTAAACCTTCCTCTTTAAACACTTTATCTATTAAAAAAACCGCATTAAAATCTGTTGCTTAGTTTAAAAGATTAAAACATACAAAGGGACATAGGGACAGAGAATGCGACTTTGTTTAATACTATGTAGTGAGAATGCTTCCCATTAATAGTCCAGGCTACCAAGGTCAAAAAGAGGTATCACCTCCGAATTGTTTGAACCTGCATAGATTTTCATGAAATTTTGACAGCGTGTAGGGAATATCTCAAAAAGCAAAATCGACCCTATCTCGATGTGTGCTTTTTCCCTAGGGGTGAGTTCCACCCCAACTAGGAGGTGATTTTTTTCGTGTGAAAAATAACCACGGAAATCGATAGAGAAACAAATTTTAAGCCAATTTGTTCTCAGCATTTTTTTAAAAACTCAATAGTTGTCGAGTTATACGCGAGTGAAAATTGACATTTTTCGTGAAAGAAACACGTTTTACAATCGATTTTTTATGAATTACTGAAAAACTATACATTTTATCAATAAAAGTGTAAGAAACAAAAATGAAGCTTATAAAATAACAAAGAGATTGGTGCCTTTTAATTGATTGTAGGCCTAATACAAACCGAGTGATGATTTATTGAAAGTAGAATACATTACTTGAACGAAGTTTTTTTTAAATTCAACGTCAAATAACGGAAAAATGGTAAATTTTTCGATAAAATTGCATACAATCCTTTTTAAAGTATTTTTAAAAAGCTTTAAAATGAGGGTAACTACAATTCTCTTAGAAAACCTTCGTAGCTTGGGCTATAATAGACATGTAATAAAAATAGACATCAAACTTTAGATTAAATTGAACTATTTACATCACAAAGCTATTGTTAACGAGTTTCAACTATTGGCGAATGCGTAGATGTCACTAAATAAATTATATAGATATTATCTTTTTGATTAATTATTAATTAAATACTAAAATTGTTTCGGGAAAATGTGTTTATAAGATTAAATTGTGAAATATAAAAGTAAAACTTTTATTGTTCTTAGATAATGTGTATCCCTCGACAATTTTCAATTATTTTAAGTTTTCTGTTATTACCTCGCTAACTATTCGACGTTTGAATGTGTAAATATTTGAATTATTACATCTGACGATGCAGGATTACAAAATCATTTCAAATCCAATATGGCTGACATCGCAAAATTTATTATTTTTATAATACTCTCATAATGGGAGCAATAAACTAAAAGGTTTGATAAACGAAAAAAAATAAATAAAGTGACATCATAGGAAACCAAATATGGCCGTCATTTTAACATTATTTCATGTAGTAAGGGAACATCTAATGAAAGGGGTAGAGTTTATAATTTGATATGTTTTTTTTTATTTTTTGGCTTATTTACCTCATAATGATCAAAGTACTTTCACACCTATCCACGAAGTCGTCCAGACCAAACACAACTAACTGAATAGCATCATTACAGGACACATTGTTTTTTTTATTACAAAATTTAAAAATTAAAACTCAAGAAATCAATTTCAGTTGTCCGACCAAGACCGAAGAATCACGCCAGTAGCTTTTGTAACTCCCACTCTGGACAATAGGAAAACAGAGGCGATTGAGATACAGTAATCTACAGAATAATGGAGCAGTAATTTTAGCCTACTTTGTTATAACATCGTATAACATCTCTTTCGACATCATATAGCTTGAAAATATTTTCTGTAATAGTTTTACAATTTAAAAGTTTTATTAAATACCCATGTATGTCTACCAGAAAGTATTAATATTGATCAACCATTAGCCAAGATTGCAGTTGCAGATAGTTTAACTTTAAGATTTCATAGAGATTTTCGTGACACAGAATAATTTATACAGATTGTTGTTGTTTCTAGATTTCATGAGAAAATACGAAATATACACAATCATACATACGTCAAGATTTTATATAATTTCCACGTAATAATTATTGCATATTTGGACAACGTTTTCTACCTTGTCACATTTGTATGTATGTAATAAAAAAATATTTCTATTTCTATTTCAAAAACATTTGTGGTCGTAGTCCTCAAAACGAATTGTGTAGGGTCTGTAGACTTAACACCTTTAAATTGATAGATTGCTGGATGAATTAAATAACTTGTTTGATTTAAAATTATACTGAGTTCAAATTGCTAATGATAATGTGACGCGTGCGCGTACTTGATGATGTTTTTTTGAACTAAATGATTTACATTCTAAAATAAAATTTGCCGACGCTGCGATATGATTTTAATATGCATTATTGTACGGTGGCCCGTACAGATTGTTTAATTTTGATGTTTTTTTCTTTTGAATGCCTCGTTGGTCAAGTGGCTTGCGTACATGACTAACTACACCGACCAACCGCGTGGCTCGAGTTCGATTCCCGTCAGGGTCAGGCATTTGTGTGACGAATATATAGATGTCTGCATTTCCGGGTCTTATTAAATTTAATTATTATTAAATTTGTTGTTGTATCTGTTTAAGTATTTCGATATGTTAGAATCGTTGACTAACAACTATAACACAATCATATAATTTGCTTACATTGGGGTTAGATTAATTTTGTGTAACTTGAATTTATTATCTTGAGCATTTGGTAAGTGAATAGAGTATTCTACCAATGTTATAAATGCCAAAGTCTGTGAGAATTGGTAGGTGTTTGTTACGTGTTGGTACGCTAAAACTACGGAATGATTTAAGATGAAACTTTACAGGGATATAATTTATACATCGAAATAAAATATAGGATACAATTTACAAAAAAAAACTATAGTTGGGTACGCATTGCGAAGCCACGAGTTAAAGTTAGTGTGACACATTATTTCTTACTGCTCTAGGTGGTACATTGGATTGGATTAAGAAGGAATATTTTAAACTTGCCGTGAGATTTTAAATAACCTTGTTAATCAAGTCTATTTATTATTATCTTTGGATTTTAAATCAGTCTTAGTAGTAGTAGCAAACGCAAAAAAAAATAAGTATTCAACCATCAAGTATTATCATTTGCAATTTATACTAGTATTAATCATAAACTAGTTTAATTGAACTTTTTAAAACCTAATAAATATTTACCACTTTCGTTAACACACAAAATACAAAGAAACGATTAAATTAACACTAACAATGTTATCACACGAGATTCTAATTATGGCACTAATTTAGTCATTAAAAAATATTTATATATAAATAAAAACTATTTTTAACTACTATTTTATTAAATTAAATTAAATTTAATAACTATTTTATTTTTATCCCGTGTTGGTCCGGGCTCCTTTGTAGAATAGACCATCTGCCTTACTGTGCCAGGCAGCTCGTAAAAGGCGAGCATAGGCTTGCCGTCACTTACACCGTGACATCCTACTAGGTGGTAGAGTTTTGCAGCGACTCACCCGGATTGGTACCACCGCCTTACCTATTCCTACCGCCATAACGTCATGACGTGTTCCGGTTCGGAGGGTAAGGTAGCCGGTTAACTTACTTTTGCTCGAGGCCTAACATCCCGGCCTCTGGTTGGCAACGCACCATTACCACCTTTGGTGTCTCTAGGCGGCGAGAATTTCTTACCATCAGGAAATCCGTCTGCTTGTTTGCCTTCTACTGTTATAAAAAAAAGATAATATTACCTTCTAGTATTTAAGAACCACGAGCACGAATCATAGTAATCGCTGTCAATAAATAATTTACTAACTTAAGCATACACAATTATTGTGAAACACTACACAATTATAGGAAATAATTGACAATAACATGGATTGATATTAATAGGACATATTTCATTAAAAAATGCTTCTAAATGCTCAATTCGATGCTGTACCTATACTTTAAAGTACACTCTGTATGTATCGTCTGTTAATACCACGAGATTAACTACTCCCTTAATCTTATTCCGATGTAAATACATCGGAATAGCCTTTTGTAATACTACTTTACGTTTTCTAATTCCGAGTACTAAAAAGTAACTGATTTTTTAAAATTATACAACTAAACTAGTGTTTAATTATGATATATTTAACTATATATATTATCTACCACTCAAAATTTTATCAGATCTCACTAATGACAGTTTCTTGTACTTAGTTTTTCCATACAACGAATTAATGAAGTACGTAAACAGCCAATATTTAACCTTCTATAATTTTTAAATGCGATTTCATAGTTTACCTCGGAAATATTTTTTTATATTTAGTGGTTGTTTACGTGTTCATAACTAAAACGTTGAGTCGGTAATCACAAAACTGTTTTCAAAACTTCAAAAAAAGATGACATCTATGAAATAGTAATTCCGTGGTATCAGCTAGCATCTTATGCCGAGTTATTTTAAAACCTTATTTTCTCTTCGATTTGTATAGAAAATACTCAAACGTTAAGTGTTTTCGATAAAAAACTTGATTCTTTCAATATATCAACCCAAAGAAAAAGTCACGTAGTACTTTTTATGTAAAACACTAGGTATTTAGAAAATCCTTGTACTTACGTGCATGAAGTCAGAAATGTATGGAACATGCGCTCGAGTCATCTGTCTGCGTCTAACTAGCTTATTATTTCAAAACGTGCGCACATTGAACTATTAATTTGATCATGTACATATGCACAGATAAATAATTAATTGAATTATGTATCTTAAAGACAAAAAGAACATGTAAATTACCTGAAAATACAATTTTTCTAAATACCTCGGAATATACTACCGTTTTTAGAACTCCTCGGAGTTAGCTGCGTTTACCTTAGGTGAAATAAAAACTGCACTCCAGATTAAGCAACTGTCGGAAGATCAAAGAGCAGAAGGTCTAACAGTCAAGGCGTGTGAGTCCCCACATCGGCAACACGCGTGACCAAAGTTACCAGTTCCGTGAGATCATAGGACAAGACAAAGTCGTGAATAGATTTTTCCACGTGGTCGGTGCAACGGTGTTTTTTTTAATTTCTTTAATAATAACAATGATGCCAAGAAATGGACAGGGGCCCGTTTGGTGATAGGTTGTCACCTAATATTGTGGAACTCTTAGTATTTTTGGGTAGTCGCAAGTACCGTGATAGTACCTCTGCTTGCCTCTTTGTTAAAATGTTGTACTCGTTACGATATTTTGTTACATAAATACATAATATTTACGTACACTCTATCAAATTCAAAATATTATAGGGACACTGATTCTTCAAACCTCCTTTTATATTTTTACGAATTGTCGTTGTTCACGTTAAATTGCAATATTGATCGGGCTGTTATTAAGCTTGCACTTTACGACTTGGAAATATTATTCTGCGATAGCGTTTCATATTTTCAGTGGTAAAAGTTTATTGTCTTACAAGCGTTTTAACCAGAGCTTACATTTACATAAAACTGGAAATTGTGATAACTCGTAAATACAATAACATTGGGGTAACATAAGCTTTTTGTGCAGTTTTTGTGTTCGGTTTTGAATACATAAAACATGAGAATAAAATCCGATTAATCGATTCGAGTTCAGTTTAAAAGAGGTTTATATTTTTTGTATATAAATCAGTTTCTCCGTCATCAGTAAAACAATTCATTTTTATTTACTTTGAAATAACAAACTAACCCTAACTAAAGAGACTAATTCCATTACCATATTGTTATTTATCTTCACGCCCATATCCCCGAAGAAGTAGGCAGAGGCACAACCAGGGCACCCACGGCTAGCCGAAGACACTAAGTCCCACAATGTGATAGGTGGCAAGCCTATCGCCAACCGGGCACATTTCCAATCCCGACCAACATTTTTTTTATTAGAAAATTGGAAAAATCCAATTTTTCTTTTTGTTGGCCGACCCGGGACCTCATGCAGTCAAATCCAACACCCGGACCGCTAGACCACAGAGGCGACTTGTTATTGTATATTATTTTTTATATATTATTTTATATTATTTTGTTATTGTATATTATTTTTTATATATTATTTTATATTATTTTGTTATTGTATATTATTGTTATTGTATATTATTTATTTTGTATATTATTTGTTATTGTTATTTATATACACGAAAAATATGCATTGTTAAATAAAACTCAATGACCATTTAACAGATCTTTATCTAGATGATGTGAGACCACCTCGGAATCATGACTTATTATCTTTTAAACTACAATATTTTAAACTACAATACCAATCTCGAAAAACACTACATTTCTTTTTAACAGTCCTGTAAATATAAAAGCCTATACAAAATGACACAATTTAACCCACTCACTTTTTATTTTACTGGAAAATGCATAAAGTTGTAAAGGTTCAGCCATTGAGGACAGTCGAAGTGTCTACAATAGGTCATAGGACATAGGTCTACTATTAAATACAAGCTGAGTACGGGCTGGGCTTTAGTGTGCACTTTGTCACATTTCAAAGTATCTGGAGGAGATATTTTATGATAGAGCCATATAATGGGTATATGGGATGACGTCAGTAGGCGTCTCTTGAAACCTTTTAGTGTGATCGTAATATCACGAACTAACTTGATTCATTGAGTTTGTCTGTGGTTTCCAACTATTAGGTCTCACTCATGTTCAAAAGTGAAATAAATGTTCATTGTGCATCTTGCATTCATTCTTAAGCTTACAAATGCGCTGCAAAATGAGCTGATGACATTGAGCGCCTGAACAGATATTCAAAAATATAGCTAAGAACCACCTCAATCACGTCTGCTCCCAAATAAAAAAAAAACACATCAAAATCCATCCATCGGGTGAAGATTTGGAATGCCACAGCCCACAGATACAAAAAACAAAGTGCAAAGTACAAATTAGGCTATAATCCATTAACACAATGTCCGATTTCATTTATTCTTCTTTTTGTTTTGTTAGGGCATACTCTACAAATTATGTGAATATCTGTATATGTATATAAGGTTAGGTTTAATGACCCACAATTAGCACCGTTGATATTGTTTCAAGCCATCGCGTAATCTTTCTACTTGGTTGCCTTCCAATCATATAAAGAACCGATCACGTTAAATCATATAACTATCCCATAAATTGGTGAAGGCTCTTCGAAACTCATTAAAGTATTATATGACTCCTTAACTATTTAAAGCTAGTGCTGTCAAACTTTCGACAGTCTCGAAGACAAACCGTGACCATAATGACAATTTATACCGAGCTTGCGGCCGAGGAACACCGACTTACATGACGGAGGGGATGTGGGAACGTGGAACAAGACCGCATGCATCTGAACTTAGTCTCGCCTTTACTTGATACTGTACTGAGATAGTAGATACCTAAGACACAACAATAGTGTATTAAATGAAAAGCTTGTAAACATTCTTAGAAATGCTAAATTCAAGGCACACTTATCATAACATACTTTCATTAGTTTACACTTTTATTTATTTCTCAAATTAAGACATGACATAGATATAAATTATTTATTAATAGAAATTAAACATAACTGGTGTTATAAAGAAAACAGACAAAATATGTCTGGAAAAAGATTAGCTAAATCAGAAATGTAGCAGGAAGGAATACAATGCTGGTTTCCCATCAGCGTTTCAGGATAAGGAGACTGAGGTATTTTATATTTTAATTTAATTACAGATCGCAGCCATAAATAATGAAAATATTATATTTTTAAAATAGCGCTGAACTTTTCCGACGAAAACTTTATTTTACAATTTCCGTATTATTGCTATACATAGACTAAAATACTCCTAGGTTTAACCTGGTATTAAAGTCTTTAATTCAACTTAACATGATAATTTTGGCTCTGAATTTCTTTTTAGACGTTTTAAGGAAGTGAAGCCTCTTCTGATGGTAAGATATATTTGTCATCTATAAACACGTCATACGCTCAAAGAAAATGCAAACATATCGAGTACAGTAGAAACTCGGTTATCCGAATCCCGATTATCCGAACATCCGATTATCTGGACTCACGTCACGGCTCTAGGTCATGCTTGAAAAATTTCAAACCGCGTCATTAGACACGTAATAAGTTTAAAAGCGCCTCCGAATGTTTACACCCGCTCTCATTTGTTTGCATGATTATATTTGTTGTTGTCTGTGTCCTTTCCTCTTGTAACGTTTATTTTATTGGTTGTCTTTTATTTTTGTTAACATCTTGCGTTGTAAATATAAAATGTCTAAGCGTAAAAGGGTAGTGTTGTCTCTTGGAGACAAAATTAAGATAATCAAGGGTATAAAAATAGTGAATCTGACAGTATATGGTCTAGGAGTATCTACGATATCAGACATCAAACAAATTATGCTTCTTTAAAGAAGGTGGTAGCTTGCAACGTAATGTCATGAAAAACCTAAGACATAATGATAAACCTAATTGCGTCAAAGATCAATAACAAGTTTTATTCAATTAAAATTGTAGTTAACATTGGTACATATTAAAATGTCATTCATTATATTTGAACCACATATATAATTATTTTTATATCGTTCAATGAAAAGCATACACGGGCTGATTTTCAAATAAATGCTCTCTCTCAAAATATGTACATATTATGTCAAACTCATTACATAATGTAACATTTAAATGTCAAATATAGTTTGATTTAACTATGAAATCGATTATCCGGATTTTCGATTATCCGAATTACCATTGGTTTTAATTGATTCGGATAATCGGGATTCTACTGTACTTTTATCTTAACCTCCAGCGCGAAATACTCGAACTATTATAGCGAGCACAGACGCTATGTCAAGGCGATGAATTGCATTGGTATAGATTTACGATAGGTAATTTAATAATTAAATATACAAATCAAATATTTTTTTTTTTCAAGTAATTTATCCGCTTTAAAACTACCAAAAAAACTAAATCCAATATCAAACCAAACTACGGTTTGAAAGTTCCTTATTCGAAAGGTAGGTTATGATTCCGAGGTGGTCCCAGAGGAGTCCAACATATAACCCCCTTTTTTCAAATTGCAAAAAAAAAAATATCGGTCATTTAATAATATTCTGGAAAAATATTATATAAACAATAGATAAGTACAACATGTTAACAATAGATCGTTTAGATGTGACATATTATAGTTATTATGTTAAGAACATAATTATTTATAGTCCAATAATCTGAAGACTTTATTTGCAAAATATTTTTACTGCTGCAATACAAATGTAATAGGACATAAACGAGATCTTGTTACTTCAATAAATAATGTTCTGTTGCTACATGGTCGCTACGACATTTCGTAGCTGTCTACGCAATGAGCCTACGAAATATTATGATGGCTGACGGTTTTTGATATGAACATATTTTTACAAGGTTGCAAAAAGAGTTTTTCACACATACATACAACTCGTATCATTAAATCTTTATTGCACAAAACAGTTACTATCTAGTTAATTTAAAAGTTAATACAAAAGTGCAAAAAGCGAGCTTATCTCCAATGTAAAAATTTCTTTCTATAAATCTTGAAAAGGAATATGTTGTCAACAAAAGATATCTTTATGGCATTCTTTTATTTCTAAAGACATTTTAAAGCAATTCTGTTCAAAACGTGTCGAATGCACAATAGCATAATGTTGGGAAATTTAGGAGTTTCTGTGATCATCCTTCGCCTTCTTCGTCATATCAGCTCCATTACATCATAGCTTTCATAATCATCAATCTTGAGTCGCCTCTGTGGTCTAGCGGTTCATTGACTTCTAGAAGTCCCCGAGGATCCCCGGGTCGGGCAACAAAAAATATTGAAAATATGTATTTTCAATTTTCTTATATAAATAACATTGTATTGGATTGGATATGTGACCGACTGAGAATTGGTTTGCCACCTGTCACATTATGGGACCTATGTGTCTTTGGCTAGTCGTAGGTGCCCTGGTTGTCTGCTCACCTCTTCGGTTTTCCTTACAACGAAGAAAAGGACAATAAAAACTTTTGGCACCCCAAGTTGTAAACACTGTAAAGATAAGTATTACTTGGAGACTAATAGGTCACTATCATTGGTATTTGATAATAGTAATTTCCAACTCGTGCTTGGCCAATTTATTTAACCCATTGTTTCGAACAGTGAATTTATGGGATTGAATTGAAAATACAGAAACAACTATAATAACAGTAAGTCCTGTTAATGTTTCTTTCTAATGGCTAAATAATTGCGCCAATCGCTATATGTTTTTTAAATTCAAAGCTGATTCGTTGTCCGATAAACTTCAATCGTACCTATTTATTCGCTATCTAAATAGATCCACTTTGATTATATTGTACTTACATTTAGATGAAAAACGCATGAATTTTTTATGTCCTGAAATAGTAAATGTATTATTTACTATCTTTAACCTTCGGCTTCCCTTACGTGTTGGTCCGGGACTCGTGTGCGTTACCCCAGCAAGAAAGTGGCACTTAGATTGACTCGTGTGAGACATTTATTTAGTGTTCAATCTGCTGTAAATGTGTGCCGAATAAAAAAATGTGAACGTTATCGTTTTGGAAATAAACGGAAAAACGATTTCTGATGCGGTAACGTTGTTCCTTTAGGAAAATTGTAAACGAATAATATAATAACGTAGAGTTAGAAACTGCTCATATTTGTGCAAATTTGTGCGTCTTCAGGTTTTCGAGATATTGCGTTTACTGCTGCGGTAACGTTTTGCAGAATCGTGTATCTCAAAGAAATATTGCTCATCGAAAACAGCAATAGGGCCACTTTTTACTTTTACTTCATCGTGTACAAAGCTACCAGACCAATAAAAAGTTTATTTTTATTATTATTTTCTGCTTCCAATGTACTCGGGCGTTGTAAGTTTCAATCGGCTAGTGAGTATCATTACATAAAAAAACATCTTATTGTAGGTATATGACCCTTGTACTTAAAAAAAAACTTATATTTAATATAATTTAAACCTAATTTAAATTTAATTAGGCATAAACAGGAAAAAACCTATAAAAATATGTAAATTTTATGCTTAAAGTATAAAGTTAACGAGCGTCGGAATTGAGGTCGGTGGAACGAAATTAATACCTCATAATGTAAACCATGATGAGGGAAGCCCTAGTTGGAAGATGGCAACATTTACTCCAAGTTAAACGGTATTCCTATCTCCAGAAAGTAATTTGATAGCTGTAACTTGAATGTTACGAGGGTCCCCGAAATCAAAGGCATTTTTAATCAACGCCACTTTTGATTTATTATTTTCGAATTTGCCTTCGCTTTTTATCCCTTGAAACTCTGAAAGGCTTGATACTACTTTTCAAACACCTGTAAAGGTTTAAAAGATTTGATTATTTCAAAGTTTATTGATTTTCTTCCAAGTGCTTATATTAAAAAATGTAAACTTTAAGTCTTAATAACTTGAACAAGTTTTGTTTGGTAAAAAGCTGAGAGACATTTATTGAGACGCACTTCGCACGCAACTTCAGACCAAGTCCCCTGCGATGTAGGGAGAGAGTATCGTGTACTAAGTGTTACGATTCTTGCAGATCTGCCCAACTCCCTCTCATATACTACTGTTTCCACTGACACACCGGTTTTGGAGACTTACAACATAACCCTTAACCCGAGGTCTCCTCCGAGTACCTACCTTAACAGCCATCCACATTCACAATGCACATGTATTTTTTCTTCAGTCTTTTATCTTATTTGTTGTTAGTTTTGAATTCACAATTTTTCATCAACTTTGTTGGTAAGTTTAATTTTGGTGCTTTAATATTATCATTTGTTTGTTAGTTAAAGAGTCAGAAAGTGTTAAACGCATTTAGGATTTTTAAGATTAAAGTGTTTTTAAACGGCTTTGACGCTCAACGAAAAAAATAAGCGCTTGCCTATTTATAACATTGTAATCTTTATAATAAAAAAACATTTTTTAATAAATATGCAAAACAAAGTTATTTGGTCTATTGCTATCTGCCTGTTACTCTTTTTCGTCTAAATCGTTCTAGACTTTTGATGAGTTAGATGATATTATATAAAAATCAGAGTCCAAACGTAAGCTAGTTTTCTATAATTTACAATAGACCGAAACTTTGATCCGGTGACTGCAAATTAAAAAAAAAACGACGGGTTGCACTCCGGGAATGCCGGCAGAAGTGAAAACTTATTATCAGTATGAAAGTACTATAATTTATGTGTTCGAATATAATATTCATTTATTGCGCTATCGTACACAAACATGACAACATTCACGCAAGTGTCCTGCGCTGTCTAAACGAAACAGCATGCGCAGGCATACATTTGCACCACGCCGTAGAAGGAGAGGGTGATACTTCCTCTCCATCTGTCTTACGAATTTTCGATCAGCTCATGTGTCCTGACGCGAGTTTAGAAGTTTTTACCCATTCCAAAAATGTGCACAACGCCGCTAAAAAAGTTTTCACTTCAAAAATTAAATATTGTGAAAATTGAAATTTAAGCAAAAAGTGTTTTACCTCATTATTTTCGATTGACAAGAAGCGTTGGACGTGCACCAACATCTTTCATTTAGCAGAGGAACTTCAAGTAGGCGTGTCTGATGTCTGGAAACGACGCCTGCAGACAGCCCTAATGAGTTTTAGCTTGCTCCATCCTGATTGAACCTTTATTTACTCAGACGGAAAGTTGACATTTTCACGCTGAAGATTTTATTGGAAGTCCCATTAAACTGATAAAAATATTAATTTACGATCAATTCTTTTAAAAAAACATTAAGTCTCAAAATGAATAGCCGCCATATTGTTTTAGCGCTCAGTAATATAGTTTTGTGTAAGTTAAATTAATAATGCCAGTTGCTTGAATTTATTTCATAAAAATTGGTTGGGTTAGTTAAATTATTTCGAACATGAAAAAGTAATTATTAGATTTGGCTTTTACTATTTTACCAGGATGTACCCAAAAAATGAAGGGCTTGCTTATTAAAATCACATAAAAGTGAATATGTATTATGTTCCCTGACAATTGAAGTGGTTTATTATTACGTGGTAGGAAAAATGAAAGAAGTAGTGAATGTTAAGTTTGAAGTTTGAAATCCGACATAACGTAGCATGCAGTTGTGACAGATTTATTTGTACGTATGTATTTGACGTATTTACGATGTCTAAAAATTTTAAAATTAGAAATTTTAATCGCTTCTGTGTTATAGTAGCGGTAGTCTGGTAATGTGGTCTTACTGATGAACTACATGAGGTTTGATTCCCGGCTTGGGCAACGCAAAACATGTTTTTTTTAAAATTTTGTTATAATAATTATGTTGCTCGAGATTGCGTATGTGGGTGACTTCTTTGTATTTTTGGCTACTTCTTGACGTAAATGGGTAGATCATAATAAATATTATTATTGTAGATTCAGAATTTACTACACTAATAATAATAAATCATCTTTATTTCACATAAACCTACAAGAGGCACTTGTGACGTGTCTATATAATAATAAATCTACCACTACTACTAGGTATTCAATAATAAGTGTTATTCTTAAAATAGACATTAAAAAAACTTTCTGCAAAGGAATGGTAAAAATTCAAAAATTCTACTTATTAGTAAAAAATAACTGTTAGCTATAGTTATATGTAATGGGTTGCAGAAAAGTATGCATGGTGATTCATGTCTATGACGTCATAATATATGTTTGAATGATTGATCAAATATATTTTGTCGGTGACGATGAAACCTCGTTTTATTTCTTTTTTTCTTGCTCAGAATATGTCTATGTATGTTTTATTTGGTTGAATAAGAAACATCAAAGGGATTTTAAAAAGTTTTGTTGTTTTTTGTAAAGTTGAGGGTTAGATATCAGACCAATGCCCGGGACAAAACTTACTGAGGTTCACCGAATTGAAGTTGAAGCATATTGCAACACAATGAAAAACAAGAATTTTATGATTTCATTGGTTTATACGAGAGGTCGTTTCCTCTGTCAAGCGCATAAACGGATTGACAAACGAGGGTACAGACAAATTGATAACGAAGTAATTATTTGAGGGTTCAATTTTC
The DNA here is from genome assembly GCA_002245505.1 of Calephelis nemesis. Taxonomy (NCBI): domain Eukaryota; kingdom Metazoa; phylum Arthropoda; class Insecta; order Lepidoptera; family Riodinidae; genus Calephelis; species Calephelis nemesis. The sequence continues at coordinate 129,565 of NJDD01003436.1, forward strand.
TTACCATTACATATTTCTCAGCATATAAACAAAGCGGAGTACAAGGACAAAGTAATTTACTTCTACATAATATACTCCTGCACTCTCTTATTTCACGTTCCATATTCGTCTTTCATGTACGTGGTTTACTTTAACGTTTCCTAGTTTCATTAGCTTCAGATTTTGCAACTTTTTTTATTGAAATTACACACGTATAAAAATTGCAAAACTAAGCAACTAAAAAATTTTATCATGTTTCTCCCTCACTGAAAAAAAAAAATGACGGTTCTTCGGTAATATTTAAAAGAAAACAATCCTTCGATAGCAAAAATTTAATATCGCCAGAGTCGAGGCTTTCCTTTGAAGTTCATTTATTTATCCCTAATATATCTGTGGTCGCGTCGCTATACTACAGAATGTGATTGTGTGCGTCAATTGATCACAATTAATATTGCATTAGCTTACCACCCATTTCGGTAAGCAAAACAGAAACACAACTATTAAAATGAAATAAAGTGGTTTTACTTTTAATTTTTATAAACCGCCTTTAAACGAACATATTATTTTAGTTGATTATATCATCATAGATATAGATATAGATAGATGAAACGAAAAAAAAGCCCTGTTCAAATCACACAAATTGAATCAAATCCCAGCTATTGGTGGGTGTTAATGATGGATACTAGAACATAGAAATACTTAAATAAATACCAGAATAAATTTAATAAACACCCAGACTCGGATATGGAGACCTCTAAATATTCATGATACAGATGTCTGTCTGGAATCGAACCGAACCTCACGGTTTGTCGGTGGTTTTAGGCATGTGCGCTAACCCCTCGACCAACGAGACGGTCAAAAAACAAACAGTTAAATTTAGAACCTTCTCATTTTTGAAGTTGGTTAAAATATCAAAACATATTTTCAAACTGGGGTCGCTTTGAGTTACAGTAATGGTCCGAGGCTAGCTCTAATGCAAAATGTACAAACTTGGTAAGTAAAAGCATCACCGTGACATATCGCTTGAGTGCTTTCGAAACGGACACGCTAAGTAGCGATGACTTTGAAATTTTCCTTAATACCTCTTTAAATATCTTTATGAGGAATCTTTAGTGCTTTAAAAGTTAAATGTATTATAATCGGATTAAAAAGTAACTTAAGCCAAGAGATGGAGATTTACTATTGTAACATACTTGTTGGTGACTTGTTACTTATTAGCTCTTATGTGACGATTTTTATTTAATGTTTTGGTAATACAATGACAACGTGAAGTCTTGTTTTTGTAGTACAGGCAGGCAGGTTTCATTAACTTAAGTATAATTAACATAGGTATAACTCAGAACCCACCTACACATTTTTAACCCACACACCCAAGGTTAAAAATGTGTAGGTGGGTGGTGAGTGGGCTAACAAACAATAATAACCATGTGAATATGTTTGTCAAGCACTAAAATTTATTAGATCCTGTCTCAAAACCCGTAGATTGAGATATTTATATCTAATATTTAAATTGTGACCTTTTTTTAAATACCAGCATCCTCCGTAAACTGTACAACAAAGTTGATTTCGATGTTACAGCTTTTGTTTCATTTATAGGGCTTTAGTTTCATCCTTTTAAAGTTTCGTTGGTTTTTATTTAATTGTTTCTACACTGTATCACACTGTATTTTGTTACAAAATGTCCAATATTGGATGTCTCGTCTTAATCACCAACAGTGTTTGCCACAGTTATTAATGATGCTGCTTTACTGTTACTAGACTTTTTCCGGTTGAATCTAAGGCATTGATTGTAATTGACATAGCAGTTTCTGTTTGGAAGATTAGAATGTCTGTTGGCAGTTAAGAAAATGTTTGTGTATGTGGCACGTATAGATTAATTATTACCAGTAAATTTACCCGCTACTTTCCTTTTGAATGCTATACCAAAAATAGTTTATAACACTTTTATTATTTGTATACCATTTGCTGAATCGTACTATCGAAAATTTCTAATTCTCAAACAGTATTTAAAATGAATGAACCTGTATTTTCAGTGGTCCTTCCACGACTTAAAACATTTTAGATTTTAATAAAATTATACGCCCTGGCCGTTTTGCTACTGTCACATGGTATAAGGTGAAAAATGTGTTAACTGTTTTTAAAACAGGAGGATCCGATTTTTTGGTTGCTCACTGTTCTATTATACTTCGAGTAAAACTGTTCAATTACACTTTTACTTTGTCGCAACTCTCATTTATCTTAAAAGTAGCCTGTTGTTAGAATTATTACATTTATGAAAATTGTAATAACTATACGATGGCGAGAATAAGTGAAGCAAAGAGCAATTTGTTTTTCATACTTTGAGCTTAGCTTGCAATTCGTAGCATAGGGAAATTAAAGTTGGAAGTTTAGGAATGTCTTTATTATGTATTTAAATTTGTGTTTTCAAAAAATAATTATAAGCATTGTTAGAAACAGTCATCTAAGTCTAAGATCGTAACCTAGGTCAACTTTCGCTGAATGAATAATATTATGAAACATATTTTGTAATTATTCAGTATATTAAAGTCATATTTAAATGGTTTGCCTAAAACAATCCTAGACAGAACATTTGCAATTACTTTTTTGAAAAATATTTTTTTGGTTTGGATCTTCTATCATTGTTTATGGCGATAGACAGAAGGTTCCGATTTTTTTATTGTTTGCATACTAGTGCTAGCTTCCCTACCAAATTTCAGCATTGTGTATGTCATATTTAAATATTTTTTTCGTTTATAGTTAATTTCGTACTAAAATCTATAATTTCCCTGAACTCTAAAGCAGCTCTAGCTAAATGTCAAACTATCACATAACCCACATTTAATATTCAATAGCATAGTTGGCTTCTGACGTTACCACGGACAAAATAGACTGGTAGAGAATGCTTTTAGAGTCCAGACCGCATTTTGTATATTGAATATTTGTTGTACATATTGACACAATGGTTGAGAGATCGGCGTTTAAAGCTTTCAGCCGTTTACAATACGACAATACACTGTTTTATAGTTAAACTAGAGATTACTTATCAGTACTCGTGTAGAGTTGAAGAACTTTATATTGGTGACGTCTTAGGGCTTATGTCTTCATGATCTAAAGTTAAGGTTGATTTTGTGAAGTTCTGGGTTCTTCTGGTTCGATTTTCGAGTCAGCAAACCCTAAATGTGTTTTTTTCTTTCGATTTTCTAATAAAAGCCATGTTGCTCAGGGTTCGATAAGTTACTATTTGGAGAAAAATTTGGCACCTATCACATTATAGGACTAAGTAGTACAATCCGCTAATCGTGGGAGTTTATACCTCTGCCTACAATATACTGATACGTGCGTGAACTGTGAAGAAACTTTTTTTATTCAAACCTACAATAACAGACGATTTGTTTCAATCTAAATCTTACACATTTTTTCAAATCAAGATATTTAGATAAATATTTTCAAAAAACCACTGTTTCACATAAAGTTATAACCTGTATGTTGTATGCAATGTCGTTGTAAAGTTTCATCTAAATCCGTTCAGCAGCTTGTGCGTGAAAGAGTAACAAACATCCACCCATTCTCAGAAACTTCAGCATTTATAATATTAGTAGGATTGGACACCATCAACTGTAGATATTAAATTTGATGTTGGAGTACAACCGGCGTGCGTTTTGATCTCGAAAATATGATTTCTTACAGACAACAAACATCATTTAACATAACATTTATATATTACCTGAGCAGTTGACAATTTCGTTGTGGTGTAGTTGTTACAATCCAAGATGAATAGTAATTAGTAGAAGATAAGAACCCATTGATTAAAACCTGCTAGAGAGAGCCTTGTTCTAGGTCTGGTGACAATAATTTAAGTCTACGTCACGAGTCACAAGCCCTGCAGTAAGTGGAACTGGCGCCAGTCTAGACCCAACGGCCGACATATTGAGTTACACAAAGGCTACTTCATTTATCTTCCTTTCTCTAATAAATGATGCAATTTCTTTAGCTTTAATTTCTATATCAATTTATTGAACTTCTTTTCATTGGATTATTTAGAAATCTTAACTGACATTAATTATATTGTAACGCCTTACGCTGATAAAATCTGTTGAAAAATACACAAATTGATCAAACCACATACATTGGTGATGTTAGTTTAGAACTGTACACTAAAATCTTTAGAAAAGACAGTAATGAAGTTTTTGAGCATGAGTCTAATTTTGAAGTTAGAGCTTCTAAAATATAGTGAAAAGGTGGATATCTCTCCACGTCAGTCCAAGGCCCCTGTGTCGAATAGACCACCTTCCTTCTTGTCTGACAGTCATGTCATTACCATCAAGAACTTTGGCATCATAACAGCGTACACGAACTTTCTGCTACCGCTTTACCTTTTCCTGTCAGCAGTATAGTGCTGGCAGACTTGCACTTTAAACATAACTAGACCACCTAGAACATATGTGAGGCCTCAGTTGTCAATTTTTCCCAAGAGAGCCTAGTGCTTCTTCATTATCCTATCCTATAAAAAGTAGCAAAAAAAGGTAAAACAATAATTTTAATTTTGCTCCATAAAAAACGTTGAATATCCAACCGCCTATTCCATTTTTATACACTTTTTATTTTATTGAAAATTATTGCAGTGCACACATATAAGTGTTTTTCCTAAATGAGTAACGAAGTATGTTTACGCACATGACTCTGAATAACTAAAATCAAGGCATCCTTGATTAGCTTAAGGTACTTAGTACCTACCTACCTACATTATGAGTGTCCCATCCGGGAAACGAACGTGAGACCTCATTGAATCAATGACAACATGTGACCACTAGTACTACAGAGGCGATTTTTTCAAAACTTTTATAAATACAGATACATATGAAGCAATAAATTAATATTTGATTAGTGCAGGAATTAAAGATGAGGAAGTACAGAAAAGCACCTTTCAATTTTCCTTAGGGTACGATGCGAAAACGATTAAAACGTTTGCAAGCCAAAGCCATTGCGGTGGACGAAAAGAGATTAATTTTATTAATAAGATAGGTCAGCCAGACAAGATGTGTTTCTGAAGAAATGTGACTAAAGAGCAACTAAAATCAATCTTACAACATTTTAATACTACTGGTTGTATTATGTAACTTGCCAATGTTGAGATCTACTATGTTACATAATCCTGCTGCCATAAAAAAATAGTTAACCACCGACAGTGCCCATACGTACAGCGCTACAAATAACAACGTTGACTACGTCAGCTTTCAAGCAAGAATTCGCATCGAAATCGATCCATTCGTTTAGTAGTTATGATATCACAGACATTAGACATAGGTGTTGTCTGGGTGGACACATTTTTCGTTTGGGGTTAAAAAAAGTACATCTGAGTTCTGTGGCTCTACATTAAAGTCTTTTGCGGATATAATCCTACTAGTGATATGTTTTTCAACTAACTTTGTATTAAAGAACGTGAGTCATACTACTATCCAGGACGGCGCCCGTCTGGATAACACACACACACACACACTTCAAATAACACGTCTCGTTTTTCGTCGAGTCTATAAAACCCTACATTTTGTGCTGGAGTTTGAAACAACGCATCACAATTGTTGCTAGCGGATATGATGCCACAGACGAACGCCCATACACACACAAACAAATCAAACTTACAACACTTCACTTTTTTGATGTGCTTTAGAAAAACTGCAAATATTACGCAAGATAAACAGGGTTACTTTGAAGGACCGGCCAAATTTGAATGTAAAGGGGTTACTGGGACTTAAGTGGCAATGCGTTTTAAATATTTTTGCCAAATTGTAATATTTACTTATATAAACATTTATTTAAAACAGTCCTCAAAAACGCTTCACTTATACAGGCTGTGTCGTACCTAGTACGAGTTATGACATCACCGGCCTGTGAATGCGACTGCGGCCGGTGGGAACCGGTTTTATGCTTTCTTCACGTTATAACCATGCATCTCATATTTTTTGTCTGATAAAAATTATAAATTGATTTTTTTTACATTTTTTTGTAGATCGAAAGTGTTAGCAATTCGTTCGTTCGTTTTGTTCGTTTCT
>NJDD01003436.1:136583-158501 GCA_002245505.1 Calephelis nemesis
CGCACACGCACACACACACACACACACTTCAAATAACACGTCTCGTTTTTCGTCGAGTCTATAAAACCCTACATTTTGTGCTGGAGTTTAAAACAACGCATCACAATTGTTGCTAGGGGATATGATGCCACAGACGAACGCCCATACACACACAAACAAATCAAACTTACAACACATCACTTTTTGGATGTGTTTTAGTAAAATTGCAAATATTACGCAAGATATAGTGTTACTTTGAAGGACCGGCCAAATTTGAATATTAGAAGGGATTTTATAAGGGGTTACTAGGACTTAAGTGGTAATGCGTTTTAAATATTTTTGCCAAATTGTAATATTTACTTATATAAACATTTATTTAAAACAGTCCTCAAAAACGCTTCACTTATACAGGCTGTGTCGTACCTAGTACGAGCTATGACGTCACCGGCCTGTGAATGCGACTGCGGCCGGTGGGAACCGGTTTTATGCTTTCTTCACGTTATAACCATGCATCTCATATTTTGTGTCTGATAAAAATTATAAATTGATTTTTTTTACATTTTTTAAAGATCGAAAGTGTTAGCAATTCGTTCGTTCGTTTTGTTCGTTTCTTAAAATTTGGCTGGTGCTTTAGACGTACCCCTGTATATTACCTTATCTTTCAAATTATAATCCATTAGCCACCTCCCAGTACATTCATCAGTCATTGTCTTCAAGTACTCTTTATCAGAAAATATGAACGGATATAGTTAAGACGAATCTAACGAGTTACGTCTCCTATCTTCGAGCTCCATCATCAGACCAGCTCAGTGTTTCTGTCTCACTCATGTTCAAAAGTAAAATGAAAACCCATAGGCGTCTAATATAAATTCAGATGCTTAGGAATGAGCTGATGACCTTGAATATTGCGACAGATCTTTTCATCCCTCCATTCGCTGAAATATTTTACACTAGCTGCGCCCCGCGGTTTCACCCGCGTAAGTCCCAATCCCGCGGGAACTCCGGGATAAAAAGTAGCCTATACTTCTTCTGGGTCTTCAGCTACCTACATACCAAATTTCATCGTAATCGGCTTTGTAGTTTTTGCGTGAAAGGGTAACAAACATCCATACCTCCATACATACAAACTTTCGCATTTATAATATTATAATAGGATAATATTGTAATTGTCGGAGCATGATCAAGTGTTTCCACATGGTCTGCAAATATTATTGAGCATCACACGGTCGAGTGGTAGTTATAACAAAAGATTAAAGACCTGGATACCTCTTTTGAGTGTATGCATGTTGTTATGAAAGGGAACATCAAGGCTGCGACGTCTAGACGAATGGGACTGGAGCCATTATTACGAGTATAACATCTGAGCGCTTTTAACAATGAGGACGCAGCCTTGTGCGATTTTAATAAAGCTAGAAAAATTAGAATATCTTTGATTATTCTGCTTTATTTTGCTATAAGTCATATTTAACGTAATAACTTGGGACAAATTACAAGTATCCTAACACGAGAAGTGTCAAAATGATTTACTTGCAGTAAAACTGCAAAGAATCGACTCCAAGTTTAAGTACACAAAAAGTGGGTATTTTCTCGATTTGTCGGAGATTCCATTATCAGATCTAGACTTTGTAGCAATTGAAAGGAGTACGCTGTTTTAAGTAAAAACGATGTATTTTAAATAGTTTAAAATGAAGGGAAAAATCGAATAACACATATAAAATGTATGAGTCAAACATAATACCTACAATTTCCTCCTTTTTCCATAGTTGGTAATTGATTTCAATTATGACATAACCTGAAATTGTGGGAGAAATATGTATAAATCAATGTTTAAGGAATATAGTCGTTTTCGGTCTTTTAAAACCCCTATAGCAAGTGTGACAGTATGAGCGCTATTCGGAAAAAGAAGCTAAACACTGTCCAAAGAAAGCTCTCTCTCGACGACGAATTCCTTTGATCTTCTACATTGTTTGAACTTTAGTTCAGTCGAATGAAATTTTATATCATTTTCTGTTTTATTTATTATATTTTCTCGTATTTGTCTTATATCCTCAGATGTTGGAATGCAAAGAAGACTTACATATATACTCGTATTCATACATCCATATCTTCTGTTAATATTTAAAAATGAATCTCTGTTACTTTTGGTCGTCTTATCACATGTGAACGGTTGGAACAACTTCACTTTTTTTTGTAGTGTTAGTTATTGCCAGGGTAAGTTTACGAAATAAAGACAGACAAGGTCGTTTTATGAAAGTTAATAAGTAAGGCCTACGAGGATCCTTTTTAAACAATAAAAATATTCTTTTTAGATTATTGCGTTTTAAAGTATGTCGATAAAATTGTTGAATACGATTACTTCATGTAGTAGATTACGAATACATAATTCAATAGACGATATTATGTAGGTACTAAACATAAAGAATGGTGGATATATAATAATAGATTATACATAAGTCAAAACATCCATATCCATACATGTAAAAGAAAGTCGTGTCAGTGACACTATTTATTATTCAAGAATGGCTTAAATGATTTGGCTGAATATTGACAGGGAGGTAGCTTAGAAACAGGAGAAGGTAATGAGGTACGTATTATCCCATTCAACTGTGAGGAAACTAGTAAAAACAACATTTTAAGTTTTCCCATACAAATTGAACGGGTAGACCTACCTAAATTTGGCAAAACAGCTACGCGTACTTTAAGATATTTAAAAATAGATCTACTTAACTAAATATAGGTGGCAGAACAAATTTTGAACATTTTTCTAATTAATGTTTGTCTGTTTCCTGACTGAGATTCACGCCAAATCTTCTGAACGATTATGATAAAATTAGGCTAGGCGTAGGCCTAAATTCCAAGGGAAGAAGGACTAGCCTGTACTGCTTTTCATCAGTTCATATAAAAAGCAAATAAAAAGCTTGGCTATAATTAAAGCCTGTGCAGTTCGATTTAATTTATAACTTTATTTTCATCATCTTTCTTAAAAAGTTATACGTTATAGATTTCCCATAGTTAGCATAAGTTTTGTAGTTTATAAATGGAATGATAAACATAAAAAATCTATTCAAAATCACAAATTTATGAAATGAAATGAAAATACATTTATTTATAATAAGTTAAAAAGAAATTTAAGCATACCAACATATTCAACTACATTGTGGTGTGCAAATACTTAATTAAATTTAATGAAATTAATTATTTATATACATTTTAACATTTCAATCGCAGTACTTTTTTATATTTTTAATATATATTTTATTATATGTGAATTCTACAGAATTCCCCCAAATGGGATTACGAAGTCGCAAAACAGAAGAAACATACCTTAAGATAAGCTAAGAGATATGCAAAATTTCTAAAAAAAAGGTCTATAATTTGTTTGGAATTTGATTAATTTTGTTTTTGTATGAGTAAAATTTAAGATTATTCTCATTTAACTATTCTGACACTTTTTAATAGAAATAAAGAATACAAATATTAATTTATTTATCTGTGATGAGCAGAAAGCTTTTTAGAGTGTTAAACAAAAGAGCTTCTGCAATTGAGATAAAACTTCATCAAGCATCAATCAGCTAAATGAGTGAAATTGAAAATGGTGTGAGGCTGCTTCATACCTACTCGTACACACACAGAGACATGTACGCCATGTCGGTCACTAGGTCACTGGGAGATATAAATTCCCGTAATTATTCGCTGCAAAGGGGAATAAATTTATGTTTCAGTTTATAATATACTAGCTGTTAGCAGCGGTTTCTATTTTAAATTACAATAAATACTGCTGATAAGAAATACACGTCGCCTAAAAACACCAAGGAAGTAAATGGTGCACTGGTCAACATACTATTGAGGTTTTATTTATCATGTTTAAAGCTACCGCCAGTCCCAGAGTACCTACAATGATAAGCACCAACATTAAGGCAGCAGGTGAATGCAAGGAATGGTATTAAATATCTTCATGCTCGTATTCCCACAAGCATAGGCAGATGAACAATTAGGGCACCCACAATAAACCGAAGGCGTTTAGTTAGTTTAGTCCCACATTGTGACAAGTGGCAAACCTCTCTCCAACCGGGCACTTATTCAGTTCAGGACCACGTTTTAAGTACTATTAACTCGGTGAAAGACGATATAAGACCTGCAAGTTTTGCAGAGAAAACTTTTTTTTGAAGGTGCAAATTTAGTGTTTTTTGTCAAAATTCGTAGTGGTCATGAATACGACAGCCACTATACGAAATTCTCTTTGTGGTCTTTCCACAAGAATTCATCGTTTCTCACGAAATTCACAAAATATCTTGAGTGTTTTAAACTTTTGAGTAGTAAAACAAACTTGAATACCCAAAGTTTTTAAAGATCTAACGCAGATGTCTTAATCATTATGCATATTTTGTTTTGACTACAATGTGTTGTGAGCAAATATTTGCTTAAAGAGCTTTTTATCTGTTAAAAGCAAGATAATTTTTACCTATCTTAAATTTTTCCTTTCTTTATATATTTCAATTTAATAAACCGATTTATTCACACTTCGTTTTTGATTATTAATCGGCTCAACAAAAGGAGGAGGTATATTTTTTGTGTTAACGACCTCATCAATGATGTGTCATATGTGCGGGATTATCTAAGAATCATAAGCTGTTGGAGTGTTATAGTTGCTGCAGTTTTAGTGCGCTTCCCAATTTTTACTATCACAACCATTGCTATCATTCGAAAATTAACGTAATGAGGGTGACAACACGCAGGTCTATGTAACCGAACATCGGTGGAGATAAGTATAACCGATTGATAGGTAGACGCATTATTTCTTATTGTGTAAGTATGTGATGACCTCATACAGTAGGAGAATTTAAATAGATTGGTGAATCAATCCACTACTGGAGTCAGTCCGACTACTACTACCTGTAGTCCTGCATTAGCTCGGCCGATTGACCATTTCACCATTGTTGCGTTCTGGTTTGGAAGTGGCCGGGGATAGCTTATTTAGTACTTATTAAAAAACGTACTCGTTCTCAGTTTGGCAACGCCTTATTATTTCTAATAAATATTCTGCAAAAGGAGACCAGTCTGACTCTAAAAATGTGGCAGTTCTCAATACCACAATATATTTTTTGAATGTTTGTTACTCGATTACTCTGTCAACGACGAACAGATTTTGATGATTGTGTTTTGAAAAAGTAGATCATGATTTCGAGGTAGCTTCATACAAACTGTATCACGATCTGACTAGCGGATTTTGAGGGAATGCATGCAATTACCTAGTGAGGTATATGAAAATTTATGCGGTAGTCGCCTCTGTGGTCTAGCGGTTCCGTTGTTGGACTTGACTGAATGAGGTTCCGGGTTTGAATCCCGGGTCGGTCAACAAAAAGAAAATTGAGTTTTTCCCATTTTCTAATAAAAAAAATGTTGCTCGGGATTGGAAATTTGCCCGGTTGGCGATAGGCTTGCCACCTATCACATTGTGGGACTTGGTGTCTTCGGCTAGTCGTGGGTGAACTGGTTGTGCCTCTGCCTACCTCTTCGAGGATATGGGCGTGAAGATGCCTTTTTTATACGGTAGTAAATGTAGCTCAAAAAGTAGTTATCGGATCATAACAAAATATATTTCAGACCATCCCGGAGCCATGACTTAACTTTCTTAATGGAATGGTCCAATCACTACTTGATAGTGAAATATTTGTAGTCTTTGCAGTTTTGCTATGCTCCAATTATATTCTGAATTTAACAATGCTGGAACAGATGTCGTTATATAGACTTTAATATGTAGAATACTTGCTTCCACTTCCGGCTTTGCCTGCGAACTAATTTATATTTTTTACGTGTCATTCTGATGCATAAACTATTTTCCTGTAAAGCTTCATCTAAATCCTTTCGGTAGTTTGAGACACACACACATCCTCACAAACTTTCGCATTTATAATATTAGTAGGTTTGGTATCTATCCTGTACCTGTGGTTTAATGTCTGTCCAAAATTAGGCCCGGATTTTGTAAATCCAGTTAAGTTAAGAAAACAAATAGCTTTATATCGTAATCCATAAGCAGATGGATTTCCAATAAAAATAAAATATCACCTTTCATGTTATGAATCCATTCAGGTGTTATATATTAATCGCTTCCTTTGAAATTGATACCTCGTGCGAGTTTCCCAAGCAAGTGGAAAGATAAAGAGAGAAAAATATAAAGATGATGGCTTCTCATTTTTTTATTTTAAAATTATCGTATGCATTTTAAGGTTATAATAAATTCTCTCCAATCTTATCTAAAGAAAAAAAGACACGCTTCTGTGACACCTTTATTTTTCTGAACTTTAAGGTCTGTCTGTTTGTACCCACAACTCGAAGAATCTACGATTTTTAACCCCCGACTGGAAAAAGAGGTGTCATAAGGTTGACGTGTTTCTGTGTGTGTTTGTGATCTGTGGCATCTAAATCTGTGGCTAAACTAAAAGATTATGTTTGATTTGATTTTTTGTCTGAAAGTAGATATGGTCGAGATAGTTCTTAGCTACATTAAGGGCCACTTGCACATTCCCGGGTTACATTTGACACTGAGTTAAACTGTCAAATATAAGGTGATTTAACCCGAGTTAGACGTTAACTCAATGTTAAAGACTTAAACCAGGAACGTGCAAGTGGCCCTAAGAAGAATTGTTATTGAATTTTTTTAATTTTATTATTATGAGTAGCTGATATGCAATATATAATTTTTATATAACTGAATACTAAGAAACTAAAAAAATTTTGAGACCAAACTGAAGACTAATTTAATTCGTTTAAGAATGTGGTAAAAATGCGAAGAAATTTAAAAATAATCAGAAACAAATATAATAATCAGAAACAAATGTATAGACATCGTCGTATTTTTTTTATTGCAACCAATAAAAATGACCTAATGCTTATTTGTTCCGGGTCTAGATTTGCTAGCGCAAGTTTTAGTATAAGGTCACCTCTCTAATACGTAATATGAAATCATTGACCAATTATAACTATATCCCAATTACACTGAAATAATTGTCCCTTCACCACTATCTACTATGCACCCTTGAGTGCAGCGCCGAAGGTTGCGTCAGTGCAATGACACTGGCTACCCGACCAAAACTGTAGTTCGCATTGAGTAAGCTGTGTAGTCGGTGGGCGTGCTTTCCAATTCAGTTGGGTAATAGCTGGGTGGTAGTAGAGCAACAGGTGGTGCGCGTTACATAAGATGGCCGGCGCGCGCAACTCATTCAGCCAAGTAGTACGAGTATCGATTAGTCGTACTCGCCGATCGATCTGCAGCCAGTTGAGAGCTTGCCGACTGTCTTTTAAACTATTTTGTCTTGGATTGCCTTCTATTTTTAATATAGCTTTGTTCCAGTTTAAAACAGATTTAGAAACAGACTCAAACTGATTTAATATTGCCTGTAATTTAAAATATGTTTAAAGTTTACATGGTGGAATTGAACCATAAAATATAGTATATTATTTAGATTAAACTACTTGGCTGTGACTTTGTCATTGTAGAAGAGTAACGACTGTCAAACATTATTTTTTTCCTATTATAGTCCTTTGAGGATTGATATCTGAAAAAAAACAGCCTTTACTAGAACTCGGGCCCTTAAGTAAATATTTGTACTTTACAAGTCTAAACAAATTTATTTAAAACCGGTCAAGCAGTTTAGCAGTGAAAGCGTAACAAATAAATAGACTTATGTATCTAATTGTTACATAATATTATTGAGGGATGAAAGATTAAACTAAATTGAAATAAAACTAAAGAACATTACAATATTTTTTCTAATAAGTATAGTAAGGGCAGGGTGCAAACAGACTTTTTGAAAGTAGCAATTCTGCCCTATAGAAACCGATTATAATCATCGTGTTTTACCTACATATAAAAAAGTATCCCCGCAGTAGTAAGCAGAGGCACAACCAGGGAACCACGACAATCCGAAGACACTGTGTCCCACAATGTGATAGGCGGCAAGCCTGTCGCAAATCGGACACATATCCGAGCAACATTTTTTATCAGAAAATTGGAAAAACCAAACTTTATTTTGGTTGCCCGACCCGGGATTCGAACCCGGGACTTGACGCAGTCAAGTCCAAAACCTGAACCACTAGACCACATAGGCGATTAATACCTACATACGACTCAAGCGTTAAGTCTATTGCATAAGTACACTGGATGTGTGGATAGTTCTTGTCAATAAACACTTTCAGTTCGATAATCCGTACCAAGTCCCACCCTAAAAAGCACCAGCAGCCATTAATGGGTAGTACCGTTTGTTATTTTTCTCTAATGTGTTGTTATAGCCCAAAAGGACATATTATCCTTTCATTAAAACTGTCACAATTGACTAACATCGGTTTTGGTCGTTTAAAACCTGTTCATGTCGTTTTTTGGAAATTATTGTTGCTGTTTCGTTTTCAGAATTCTAATATGTTGGTAGTTATATAAAATCTGTTAAACTTTTGTTTGATAGTACTTTTGATGTTACAACTTTTACGGATATTTATTTAAGAAGTTTAATTTCAACACTATCCCGTTATTTATTCATGAAGTATATATAATTAAAAATCAGCTTGCATCTTAGCTAAAGTTTTATTATCATCTGAAACACGACCTAACTTACAAAAAAAATTATCAAAATCCAAACACAATTGGTGAAGTTATCTTTTAGAAACATAAATAAAATATACATAGGAATTGAGAAACTCAAAGTCAAAATCGAAATTTCTGAAGATGGCCAAAACCGAACGTTACCTCATTTTATGAAGCACTAATGCATGCATGAGAAAAATTTCCATTTCACTTTCCATCAGGTGACCCACGCCCAGGAGGCAAACGAACACCTCCTCTTCTATAAAAAAAAAATAGCTAAAGTCGTCTATCGGCTTGCATATAATGGCACGACTGACCAATGGAAGTAGGGATTATTTTTTTACCTTACCTTTTTTATATATCGTAGATACCTAATAGGTAAAGAGACCAGTCCTTTTCTTTGTCCAATGATATGTTTATAAAAAACCTTTTTTTATTTACGCAATCCCAGAAATTAAAAATAAACTATTTCCACTATCCACAATACTCCTGTACTTTTTTTGTCTCTTTTTTTTCGATTTAACCAATCTTATTTTATATTATTAAACGAGCAATTGTATTTATACCGCGTGGAAAAAGCAGCAACGGTTTCCTTGGAATTTAGTATGTACTGCCGTTTCGGGTACGATACATGGATCTTGTAAGGTTTCTAGAGTATACACAAAATGAATATTTATCTATATATAAACGAATCTCTTTTCCGCGTGGTCATCACATCACGTCTGAACGAGTAGACCAATTTTGCTATTTCTTTTTTTGTTGAGTTAGTCATTGACAAAACCCAGAAAGATTGTAGGGAAAATGGGATAAAGAATATTTCAATCCAATAAAACTGTTAAGAGTCTGTTAATGCCAAGCGATACGAAGTTAGCTAAGTCGGCTAGTAAAATATATAGAATGAAGATCTGTCATCCGGGATCTACAGTATAACGCAGATTTTTGTTATTTACTAGCTGTTCCGTCGAACTGCCGAACTTCGGTTGAATCCGTTCAGTTTGTATGGGAAAAAATAAAATGTTGTTTTTCTAGTTTTCTCGCAGTTGAACGAAATGAAAAGTATCTTATCTCGGTCTTCTGGTCCTAATCTATCTCCCCATTAATTTTCATACATAGATACATGCATAGATTTATTATATGTACTGAAAACACCTGATTTCTAACAAGTCTGAAAATTCTAGTCCGTTAAAACGTTTTTATTTGACAGCCGATTTAAAACAAGTCTACTTAGAATCACAAGAATTTCTAACCCAAGAAGAATAATCGCTTCTATCTTTTGAGTTATAGAGGATAAAGAATATAAGCAGATTATTTAAAAGAATTTTTAACAAGTAAAAAATTTAAATAAATCTAAAAAATAAAATCATGATTAGCCTCGGCTTCCGCAGCTAATTCAAAGAAAAAAGTCTACGCAAATGATAATGGAAATGTCTTTAATAATGAAAGGATCAAAGGATTGGGATAAAAGGGAAAAAAGATTAAACAATGGCGCTGACCCTTCAAACCACCGCCGAAACACTTCAAGATTCTTGTACTTTCGCCGAGGGATTTACAATACATGTAGATGTATAGGTATACATTAGAGTATGGCTTTTTTTATTTAAAGTTTTTTTCCTTGCTTTGATCCTATACCGTCTTATTTATAAACGTAGACTAAATTACTTCTAAATTTAAGTAGATTTTACAGGCTGGTGGAGGTAAGTTATAATGAAGATTATATTTAATGTTGACTTAAACCAAAGAATATGTTTTTTAATTAGCCAGTAGAATATGAGGCGACTGACTCTTTGAAAGATCGGTTGGTTTGCGACGACCCTTTAAGTTTGGCACTATCGCCTCACCCATTCCTTTCGTCAATGTATGAGAGGTCGCGATTGGTATATTCAGGTGTGAAGGGTACGGCAGTTTGATCGAGATCCTTAGCATCACCAGCCCCAGGTTTACTACTATTGCTGTATAAAGGGGAAGGGCTCTTCTTGTCATCACCAAATCCGCTTACCTTCTAATATCATGTACAAGAAGTTTAAGTGGATTGTATAAAAACAATTTGTAACACACAAGCAGTTTTAACAATATACCTACTGAAACAAATGACAGAAGTACTCAAATTTTGCCACGGGATCTGAATCCCCAGTAACTGAAATGGCAAGAACATTCGTCATCTCGAGACGAAATGGTTCAAATCCTGTATGATAAAAAAATCTCTGTTTGAAATTTGTAGAATATTTAAATCAATAAGTGTCCGTTAGAAACTGATATTTACAAATTTCATAAAAAAATGTTTGATAACCTGTATAGGTTTCATGTTTATTTGACTCATTTGTTAAGAGACGATTGTGGTCTATAGAAACCATGGATGTTATAGGTGTGTATCCTCTGATCGGGTTGTTAGGATTAATGTCCAATCATACCGGTTACTCTATCCTTCGGGCCGGCACATGAAACTGTAATTTTATCGGCAGGAATAGGTATAGTGGCAAAATCCTACCGGGGTACGATGCTTCATAGCACAATATCACCAGTGGCCTTGTTGGTACTTGAAACAAGAATCAAAATCATCAGTCAATCAGATTTATATTTATTTTACATTAACCATACAAAATGCACTTGGTACTTGAAACAAGAATCAAAATCATCAGTCAATCAGATTTATATTTATTTTACATTAACCATACAAAAAACAAGCTGAGAAGATCTGGCAAGGAACTCAGTAGTAACTCAACTGAAGTAAAATTCATTTCACCTTCGCCCGCATCTAATGAACTGTCAAGCTGAACGCCTTATAGTATGGTCTGGTGAAAATCTTCAGAAATGCTGATCGGATCATAAACATTATTTCACTAGCAGAAAACTACACTACTCAGAAGTGACATAACTTATTAGGATTGAACAAAAAAAAAATCAGTGAAAAACGAGAAAAAATGCTTAATACTATACTATACTATTCTCACTTTACTTTAGATTCTGAAGTTTCCTATTTCACCGGAATTACCCGCTGAAAAGTTACAAAAAGAATTTATTTCTCATTTAGTTGTATCATTTAGTTACGCCCACAAGAAAGAGTAAATCAGAGGTACCAAACTCAGCGAGCGGCCAGTTGTTGCTTGTCTCTTACGATATGTCGAGTTGGCTGGCAGTTGGCCTGTATTATTAGAGCACGGAGCTCGCGAACGTCATGTGGATAATTACCCTGTTAATTGTAATTAAACATTATTAAGGCTATGTTTTCGCGTGTCGATGGAATATAAATTATCGACATTTTATTTTATTGCTTCATTTACCGACGAGCTCCATTAGGGGAATAATAATAGTGACATCCTTGTTGTGTATGCTATTTGAAACACTTCAAATCCTTGGTCATGGTAAATTCTCGGAACTTGCTAAAGTTCCCGTTCACTGTTACAGCTTTCTGAATTTCAAACATTTTGAAAAAAACCACTTGACCGCTGCCAGTACAACATTTTTTTAATTGACCGATAGTAAAGGTAATAAGTTTTTTTTAAAACCGGCCAAGTGCGAAGCGGACTCGTAGGGTTCCGTACCTACTATCATCTATCTATTAAAAATTACGTTTGTTGTATGGGGACCCCCCTAATATTTTTTTAAACGTTCAGTATTTGTTGTTATAGCGGAAACGAAAATTCATTATTCGTGAAAATTTTAGCTTTCTACCTATCACGGCATGTGATACAGCCTGGAGACAGACAGACAGACAACGGAGGCTAAGTAACAGTGTCCGTTTTTACCTTTTAGGTACGGAATCCTAAAAAGTAGTAGTCTATGTTAGCCCATCGGGCAAAATAGGTTATAGGTTTTCTTAAACTATCTACGGTTATTTTTTAATTATCTTTTCTAAAATTAGGGCGAGATTCTTTATTTTGAAATTAGTCAAATATTCATAGTATTATACAAAAAGCGACATTTTGAATGCCCAAAAAATTACTTTCCAACATCTTCATATTATATTTACATACTTAAATATTCAAGTCAATGCTCGTTGTTATGCAATTCCTTCAATGTGTTACATAAGCGAGATGTATTCGTTCCATAAGCTGTATTTAAATTGTGTTTGAACTTACAGAAATACGCATCCAATTTGTTCCGCAAGTCTATCGTGTAGGGATTCTTTTACAATAATTAGGAGCGTTTGTTACAAAGAAGGGTTCCGGAGGTGATGCTATTGCTTTACAAACAAACAGGGAACATTCACGTCCAATGGAATGACACAGTCGTTATTTCACTGGAATTGTTTATATTGGGTGTGTTTGAAATTGTTTTATGGTGCATCGGGGTAGCCAAATTCACGATGTGTTAGATGGCGAACCTATCACTGAGTGGGTATGTATTCAATCCCGGACTACGCTGCTTTTATTAAAGATTAAAAAATTATGTATTTTGAATTGCCCGACCCGTGAATCATACCCGGGGCCCAATTTAGTTAACGTAAACATTGGACCCCTAGACCATAGAGGCAGTAATAATAACAAAAAATACAAAGTGGACAAAAACAGGACTTCTCCCTATAAATCATAATCCGTATTGCCAATAGTTTTTTTTTATAATTTGGAAGAAATGCATAAATGAAAAAATGATTAAACATTTTTACGGGATGTTCTGGCAAATAAGTGGAAGGTATTGTAGATAGTATAAAACGCATCGCCCATTGGTACCAAACATTGTGGTTCTGCGAGCTCATCGGACTGAGGGTTGACATCTCAACCTTAATTTAGCAAAACGCTGCCTGCGCAATGTCTATGCTTGACTGGTTCTTTCTATTACGTCATTTTTCTATCAGGTAACATAGGTAGGTAACTATATAAAATTAAAAGAAAAAGAAAATAGAAGCAAGTAATAAAAAATCTCCCAGTGTTTTATAGTTCTGATAGTTTGGCTTCTTTATTAACAAAAAGAAAGTTAAGTTATAAAAAAGATGGTTAGGAATTTTCAGGAAGGGGGCTTAACTTTCCTTATACAAAGGGAGAATGGGAAATACATCTTGGTTCTTGTGATTTGTAACATTAATCACATAACCTCATTAGCGAGCCTTCTCCTTTTGTTGATTAACGTACCTGGACCAACACAATAATTTCATAGTTTATTTGATACTTCAGCAAATTGACGGTACCAGTGGTCGCCCGTTGGTCGAAATTCGACCATAATACATTTTAATATCTTGTTGATAAGAACGCAATCTTCATTTCTCAAGACCGACTACTTTGTTTCCAAACTTTTTAGTGCGTCATCTGTGATCTTTTATCGTTATCATGAATATATTTGTTTGCATGTGTCAAATGCATGATAGTGTGGGTAATGTTTTATTTATTGATTTAATGTACTTTATAAGCATTAGTATTTAAAAATATTAGCGTTCTGCACTTCTCCTACACATAAACTATTAGTATTTTTGAGAGTAAATAAATATATTTATTTGTATTTATATTTGTATAAGATATAAATAAGTGTGTGTGTAAATTTTATGCTCGTGCGTTCGCGCAATTTTCGTAAAAAGGGGTCCAAAGTTTTGGCATCATGTATTAATAAATAGAAATTTTATATTTATTACATGCTTGTTTAATACTTAATACACTCTAGATTTTCGTACAGACGAAATACCGACTTCCAAAAAGGAGTAGGTTGTATGTACAATTTCTACATGTTTTTTTAGGTATGTAAACCGATTACGGGCCACTTGCATGTTACTAGGTTAAATTTAACAATGAGTTGAACTGTGAAATTTAACTCAGATTTAGCCCTAGTTATAAGCTAACTCAGGGTTAAGTATTTAACCCTGGATGTGAAAATAGCATAATTTCTGAACCGATTATGAATTTTAGCACCGGTAGATAAACTCTCTAAACTTTAAACTTTTATTAATTAATTCCGTTATTTATTTATTCCGAAAAAACAAAAGAGGCAATCGTTGCTTCTTTTCTGGGAAAAATTTTAATTCTGTTTTCTCTGACTACGTTTATTTAATTTAGTACATACATTACTTTAAAGAAGAAACAGTCTTGTATGTCCTTAATAAAATAAAAAATGTTGTTGTTGGTCTTATTTTTTGTCACTTTGGTTAAAAAGCGTAACATCAAAAAAACTGTGTTACCTTCATAAAACACTGCTTTAGCATATTATCTTACGAGTGTATGATAGTGCTTATGTATGATATTTAATTATTAAGAGTACAGTATCCCTCAAACCTTAAAGCCAAAGAGAAATATCAATAATTCTCAATGCATTTGTATATATTTTATGGGGTTTTTGGACAAATGGAAATTTGTTCCGTTTATTATTCCAGGACTTATCGAATATGGAAATTCTTGTTCCTATTTTGCTTTGTTCTGCTTATAAAGGAAATCGTGAACTTAAAACAAAATTAAAAGCTCCCAAAAGTAAACAAAAGTGAAAGAAAAATATTTTGTATTAAAACACCAATATGCTTTTAAGAAGAGTAGGTATTCTTTTGTATTATTACATCATTTCGAATTCGCTCCTTTTCAGTGCAGAATTAAAAAGTACTGACTGTAAATCGTGATATATTTAAAACTTGCTGTTTGCCCGCGACTTCGTCGGCGTAGAATAGATTTTCATACAAAATTTAATCCCCCATTACAGTCGTTAGGGGATTGACTTTTGAAAAAGTTACCTATTTATATTATACTTGGGTCATTACATATATGAATATCAAATTTTATTCAAAAGCAGTTCAGCGGCTCAGCCGTGAAAGCGTAACAGAGAAACTTACGTATTTTTATGATTATAGATAATAAATACGGATTAGTAAACTACGTGTTGTAATTCACAACAGTTTCATTTTAAATTGATTTACTCAAATTATATTTGTAATTAGCTAGCTGTCCACCCTAATTGAAACTTACTCTATTGCGGAGATCTGCTAACATATCAGGATTAACAGTACGAGTACATAGGTTGTAAAACTCCAAGATCTAACTTATTCGTTGCTAAAATTAGTCAAAATCGCTTCCGCCGCTTTGACGTTAGAACAAAACAAAGATGCTTTAGTATTAACCAAATCAGTGAATAGGGACATATAAAATGAAATGTTGTTGCTTAATTTGTAAAACTCATTGTACATAATATTTACATAAGCCGCATTTCACAATCATACATTTCATAAGCCTTTTAACAACGTAAGCATATTTTACATTATTGAAGCATTTAAACATGGGGTAAAGTTCTTTTAAGATTGAACACAATTTGAGATCGTCCAGCAACCTCTGCGGAGTCTTGCAACTGCAGTACAGTGACCTCGTGCGTACGGCGGACCTGGAAGTGGGTCAGGGACCCCACCCCTCCTCCATTCGCCCGCCCTTCATCGACCGCCAAATCTAACGCATTCCTACTCATACAAAAGAATTTTGTAAAGGGTTCACATTTGATTTATAATCTAAAATATTTAAACTGCTATGTTTTTACTCTTCTTATTGTAGTACCTACTCAGTTATTACCAACGTATTAGACTGTAGCACGTGGTAATGTGGCTAAGGTTTTCATTATATTATTTTGTATTGTCGGGTATAAAACAAACAATTTGCAATAAAATAAAATCGGGATTATAAATTGAGGTTTGCACACGGTGTGCAAATTTGATTAAAATCGGTTAAGCAGTTAAGTAGTCCATAGCGTAAAAAAAAACATGTATAGATGATATATTTAAAACAAGTATTAGGAGCCTAAAATGAATTGTATTTGTATTTGATTATTTATTTATTTTAAAGATATTGAAAAACAAACAAGCAGACGGATTTCCTGGTCCATATCATGTTGTTACCACTATGAAAACATGATCTGTGAATGAAATATATATAATAAGAATGGAAATTGTATTTCCTACTTAAGTACTCATAGAAGCAAAAGTTAGTTTTGGCCATTCTTTCAATTGACTTATGTACATTATATATTTTATAGTCACGCGCGCGCGCGTAATCAAAAAGGCAGATGAAAACAAAGGAAGCTGAAATACCATTATGAGATATTATCATTTGATTTTCAGCAAGTGCCTGGATTTTCATTTCTAACAACATCGACATTCAACATTTCTAACAATATTTTTCGTACAAGGGCTTCCAACAAATAGTAGGTGGGAGGAGTTCGGCTCCTACTGTTTTTTTTTATAAACAATAAATTGTTTTCTGGATCCATTAAAAATATATTTGACTTGAAAGGCCGTACTTCCGAGGTGGTCCCATTGTCATAAAGTCTAGATTTGATTAAAGGATCCTAGGGAAATCGAGAAAACCATTCAAGTTAAGTGTACTTAGACGATACTAGCTGACTCGGCGAACTTCGTTACACTTTACTGTTAATAATAATACAGCTTTTGTAGGAAAGCAATTTTTTTTACTATTCGCTTGAATCAAAGACGAACAATAATCGATACTCCATACAAATTCTAGCCCCTGGTGGGAAAAAAAAAGGTTATTCGTAATTTAAATGACCATTAAAAAGGGAGGACGCTGGTTAAACTTATTAATGTATCTCAACGCGTTAGTCATGTTGCATTGGGCACTGCCACAACAAGACTGGTTTAAGTCAAAGTTCATGTTAACTTATCGAATGCTTTACTCTAAAAAGTTATGATATCCTTTTTGACATTATTTTTGGGAATAAATAATTCTACTACCATTCAATGGTTACTATTCAATATTTTAAATGTGAATGGTTTAAATTAACAAAAATAAAATATATTAGTGCTTTTCATACCATATTTATACCAAATATCCGATAAACCTAAATGTTAAACGGCACGACCTATGTAACCCTACCCAAATAAACAGTAACAACAAACAGCGAATTTACCGGAGCACTTTTAAATTTTAAAGCACAAAAGCACAAAATTGCGAACACCTCTCACATGTTTTGCTTTCTAGGCCGAGTTTTCATTGTTTATCCTAACGGTCTGCTTTGTCTAGCTGTTTTTTGTCATGTGCTGTCCTCCTATTCATAACATCCTGTTTTTGCCATGTTGTACACGATGACTCGGTGATATGCTAAACATTTAATTGGATGATATAAATTCTGAGCAGTATTAGGGATATCGTTTTGAATATAAATATGTATGTACCATAGTGATCTTTTGCGGCTGCAATGAGAGCTTCTCCCGGAACTTACTATCTATGACAAAATTTTGTTAAGTTTATTAGAATATTATAACAGTGAATTATTTTGTAATATATCAACGTGAAGCCTGGGCAGTAAAAAATAAAAATGCCTATTTTCAATTTTGTCATAAAAATAATGTAAGCGCAGTACACCTGCAAAAAACCGACTTTCATTTTAATAAGTAAGTGTAGTATTCATAAGAGGGTAGTTTGCACGCCCACGGACGGTTAGTCAGTTGGCAATAAACGACGTAACCAGCTTGCGGTGTTTCTTTGTGCTCCTTGGGAACATACACTACAGTGAGTCATGGATGTAAACAAATATTAAGTGTTTTCCCACGTTTAAAAACTGACATCGCGGCCTTGAACTATGGGAGGGTATACTTTTTAGGAGACAAAAAATAATTAATAACTTTTTTTGACGTATATTATTTAAATTTTATTTATATCCATGTGAGCACTTCGATGTTTGTTTTTTTGTTGTTAACTAACAACAATGCAGTTATTGCTTTTTGGGCTTGACATTGTCCGTCTTATTAATATACATAGATTGAAGTAGGAGGAAACTTAAGTTGTTATTATGGTCTGTATTACATTGTAATATGTTGAACTTTGGGGTACTTTTCTTCGCGTTTATTAATAACGCACAATATGTTATTTTTCTCACAAAATGTTTATTGGGGTTGGACGTATAAATATGTTTATTTTGTTTGTAATGCGATATTATACAACCAAATGAAATTAATAGTAGTATCCTCAGGGGGTATGGTAAAGTAGTTTTGAATTAAATTAACCCCTCTTCTACTATTTTCAAAATCATACGTTCATATAGATGATCGAAAATAAAATATAAGTTTTATTCCTAGACCGACGTATAGAGCTGTTTGTAATTAATTTCCCAAATGAACGAAGTAAAACAAATATACTCGAAATAGGCTAAGTCAAAAGTTGACATTAAATATTAAATAACTTTACTTTAACACCAATTTTTTTTTTATATGACATTGGAAGGCAAACAAGCAGACGGATTTCCTGATGGTAAGAAATTCCCGCCGCCTAGAGACACCAAAGGTGGTAATGGTGCGTTGTCAACCACAAGCCGGGATGTTAGGCCTCGAGCAAAAGTAAGTTTACCGGCTACCTTACCCTCCGAACCGGAACACGTCATGACGTTATGGCGGCAGGAATAGGTAAGGCGGTGGTACCAATCCGGGTGAGTCGCTGCGAAACTCTACCACCTAGTCAGATGTCACGGTGTTAGTGACGGCAAGCCTATCCCTTTTACGAGCTGCCTGGCACAGGAAGGCAGATGGTCTATTCTACAAAGGAGCCCGGACCAACACGGGGAACCAATTCACCAAAAAAACATAATCAAATGTCTTCTTGCCGACAAAGTCTTCTTACCCACTCATTTTGGTTATATGCAAATGCAAAAAAAAAACCTATACAAGAAAAGCGCTGAGTAAGCTACTTCAAACGAGGTTTTGAGTTAAGGTGCTAGAATCGCTTTGCATAATTCGCTATCAATAAGTAACGTTGGGTGTATCAGAAGAGGCATGAAAGTAGGGTAAATGCAATCGAAAGGAGAGGGCTGCGGAAATATGTGGTAGTATGCTCGCTGACCCCATTTCTAACAATTAAATCAGAGAAAGACAGCGGATTGAATGAAGGTGTAGTTGTAAAAATGAGAGAGCATGCTCTGTAGGTTCGGTCATGGCAAAACAATGACAGATGAAAGATTGATAAAACAGACAAACAATGTTAATGTGGATGAATGTTGGTACCCAAGGAGGTTTACTGGAGGTATCTGAAACTGGCGTATTTGCATGGAAAGAGTAATTTAAGTAAAGGAAGCTAGGCATACTAGTATCGATATATTTGTCACTCGATATTCTCTACCTCGTAAAAAACTTGGCGTGAATATAGTATGTATGTATGTATGTGTAGTTGTAATCAAAGATAATCATTATGACTATGCGTTTCTAATGTTCCTTCCATCCTTTCCGTACGACATAGTATTATTGTTTAGTGCGCGTTCGGTGACACGAAATCGTTACTTTTGAGTGACATTTTGCAAGCAAATAAATTAAATATCAGAATCAAAAAAAACTTCATTCACTTGAACCATACTTGTGGTATTTGTGTCGATATTTTTTTTAAACTACCACCGGATCGGACAGTCAGTCAAGATTTGACAGTCGTATGCACATACGCCTATGTTTATAGCGTACCATTATATTCATATGTTATAAAACAATCACCAGTCATAAGCACAAACGTTTTTGTGGTACGATACAGAACTCATCACTCATAATTATTACGACCACAGTACTTCTTTCTGGTATGAAAAAATATCTGACTGTCAGTCATACGCATTGACCTCTAAGTATATCCTATTTCTGTGGTCCGTTTCGACCACAAAGTAAAATACCATACCATCATACGTCATAACCATATGAAAATTACTATAATAAACATGTCGCGCAGTTTTGACGACAATCAAATATCAAATTGTTGGAACGGCAAATTCTGCTGAAATTATTTTTTTGGCCAATGGTTAATGTGCGTATTCCACTGAAGTTTGGAATCTACAGGTACTCCTAAAATATGGCAAGTTTTTTATTTTGTAACATTATATTATTACCTACTATTAACTGCGTTTGCATTAGGTAATGCAAATTTGATGCACTTGGTCTTATTCATATTTAGTGCTAAATTATTGGCTTCAAACCATTTAAGGGCAAGTGCTGTACCTGTGGACATTCACTCGATTCTTATGTAAAATTGGTTGTACATGGAAAAATAAAACAGTATTCTTTGAACTATTTATTGTTTCTGTTACATAATAAAATAATCTATAATAATGAACAATATCTTCTTGGTTATCTATTTTCATTACAAAGATATTAGAGATTTCTTAAAAACTCGGGTACTGTCCATAGGTACAACCTATGAATGTACTTTTTTTTTATAACATTGGAAAGCAAACAAGCAGACGGATTTCCTAATGGTAGGAAATTCTCGCCGCCTAGAGACACCAAAGGTGGTAATGGTGCGTTGCCAACCAGAGGCCGGGATGTTAGGCCTCGAGCAAAAGTAAGTTAACCGGCTACCTTACCCTCCGATCCGGAACACGTCATGACGTTATGGCGGTAGGAATAGGTAAGGCGGTGGTACCAATCCGGGTGAGTCGCTGCGAAACTCTACCACCTAGTCAGATGTCACGGTGTTAGTGACGGCAAGCCTATGCTCGCCTTTTACGAGCTGCCTGGCACAGGAAGGCTGATGGTCTATTCTGCAAAGGAACCCGGACCAACACGGGGACCTATGGAAGGTGTAAATTTACCTATCGACTGCTTTGTTCCTATGGACACAGTGCTTATAATACTTTTTAATTAACAAATTAAAGCTTAAAAATAAGAATTGACATGAGATCTCTGAGAAAGGATTTAATAATTAAAGAATAGTTAAAAAATAAACAAAACTTCTTACAATTATAAACAAAAACTTTACAAATAAGAATGCCATAAAATAAAAGCATAACTACTTACATTTAAGTAACTTCGCAACATTAAAAAAATACTCTTATGCCCGGTTCTTATAATCAACGAATCGTAATCCGTCAGCTAAACCATTCGTAGTTTGTTCAAAAGTAACGGAGGGTTACCAATATTTTAAAAAAATGTTTACAATCAATAGTCGGAAACGAGCAACCGTTGTTAGTAATCTTACTAAGCGTACAAAATACTACCACACGTAATCAAAACGACTCGTTTCTTGAATATAGGAATCGGGCATTAATGTGGCACTTTTCCCTAACATTATAATTGTGAAACAACAATTTAACAGAAAGCTCAATTTTCATCATCGTTATTTAAAACAAATGCATCTGGATTTTCCTGTACCTGTAGCAAAATTCCTTTTTTACAATTATGGACAGTGGTACATCATCTACCTCTTCTTTTTCATTTCTATGAATTTGAGACTATCTTTTGATTTCCGGTCTGGATCTGTTAATATCTCTTATAATATCCACATAATATTCCCAAGTATTTCTTGAATAATAACAAGCTCTTACGGTGTCGCCTATAGTCCATCATACGTCTTGCCTTGCTCTACATTTTCCCCGTCTTAGTCCGGGCTCCTTTGCAGAATATAACATCTGCCTTCCTGCCAGGCAGCTCGTAAAAGGCGAGCATAGGCTTACTGTCACTAACACCGTAACATATGACTAGGTGGTAGAGT
>NJDD01003436.1:188481-212036 GCA_002245505.1 Calephelis nemesis
CCGAGACCGTCAAGCACGGCTCGCTCTCCTCCATACTGCGACAGCCCGACAGACCTTCCTCCCCTCGCTTATCTCCCAGAAATTCTCCACGAGCGTCCCCGAGAGACTCCCCTCGCGGTACTCCTAGAGAGAACGTTTCTCGAGAGATGACTCCCAGAGAGTCGACTCCCAGGGAAAACGGATCGCGTGATTCCCCGCGTTCCGCTATCCCGGGGACCTCCGCGGGCTTGGCCGTCACGTTGAACTCCAGCGGAAACGGTCCCATAAGCCCGCGGTACAGCTCCACCAATCCCTTCCTGCAGCAGTACGATGCCGAGGCGGAGGCGGAGGCGTGGCGCGCCACCGACATTTTCTCCACGCACACATAGTGCTCATAGCGAATTGAGATTTTCTAGTCAATTTTTTTATTGAATCGAAAGAGTGCTACGATTCTGCTGTATATTATGTTGTTTAACGGGCGTGGTGCGCGCTCGTGAAAATTGTTATATATAGAGCGAGGCACAGTGTATATTGTTGTGAGAATGTTTACCTTCTGACGCGCGAGGTTAAGGCCTTGTCGGCGACGGTACCTCGCCCATGGCCACCGTACAACTGTATATTGTATATAATGAATACGTGGGTACGCTTCAGTTTAGTACCATTGGGGCGGGGTCCCGACGTTCGGCCCGAAGCGCTACACACATCATCCCACATATCAAAGGCTCGTGTGGATCTTCGACACGAAAAAGGCTAAAATCCAAAATGCTATCGGCATCACTATCGAGTGTCGAGGATGTACAGGAGCCAGTAGCTCGAGTAGGGAGAGTGTAATATAGATCAGACGTGTGGAATGTCTTGAGACTGAGGCCATATCAGAGTAGCTCGTAGTATATGATTGGAAGGACATCCGTCGTAGAAAGAGCGATTTTGTGGCGATTTCGAATTTGCAAGCTGTTTTAAATTTTATTCCGAATAATCCTTGTTCTCATAACTTAATACGTATATAACGATATATTTAAATAAAATAGAGTTTAGTAAAGCATATTGACGAATCGCTAATTCTATGAACGAATGTTTTTATAATGGGATCGGTCGCAATCTCAAGATCGGGGATGTTATTTCCGAATTTCAAATTACTTCGTATAAAACGATTAATATATTATTAGTAGATGAGTATGTTTATAAGTATTCTGAAAAGTATTAATATATTATGTAAAACTAATCACGTTATGCTGCATCGAGTTTCATGGACTTGGAAAATATATATAAGAAATTCCAATATTTTAGGCAAATTGTAGAAACGAAAAGATAACAAAGCAACATATTATTAACGTAATCTTCTGGATTTTAATGTCTTAAAAGTTGCGTTGAAATTCGCAAATAAAATCTCAGAATATTTAACTAGCGTCTGCTAGACATATAAGAGTGTTTGAAATTGACCAATGACAGCACTGATCGAAACTTTTCACTGCCATGATTGGTCCATTTTATATAGAATGCATATTATTATTATTATAGATAAGCAAGAATCTTTTTAAATATACTGAAATCTGTAACGTTATGTTAATTTAAATGTCATTAAAAATGATTTGAAAAGATTCCTGGCTTTTCTGTACACAAAATTATATGTCTGTCGGAGGCTGTTTGGTTACAAATAGCTTTTGAGCAACACTTCAAGAAGAAGTTTTGTTATTACTGTTTATTACAAATAGCATTGCACAAAAACACGACTGATATGGGACACAACGTTTTTGATACTTTACCGTTTTACCTATTTCTCTTTTGTAATAATGATAGGACTTGTGTTTGAGCCTCGCCTTTTATATGAACGAGATATTCGGTCATGAATTCCTATTGTCGATTATTTACTATGTTTGGCGGACGCCGGAAGTGAAGTCGTTGATAACTAGTAGCTGTTATTATAAAACTTTTTGAGCGTGCTTATATTATGAACATATGACAAATACTAATTGT
This sequence comes from Calephelis nemesis, assembly GCA_002245505.1. Taxonomy (NCBI): domain Eukaryota; kingdom Metazoa; phylum Arthropoda; class Insecta; order Lepidoptera; family Riodinidae; genus Calephelis; species Calephelis nemesis. Next base: position 190,435 of record NJDD01003436.1, read on the forward strand.
AGCTTGGTTAGTATTAATTACTATTTAATTGTAGAGAATTCATGTACGAATGTTTATGAAATGTGCACTATGTGTAATGTTTACTTGATTAATTTTCTCCTCTAAAAATGTACAAAATAAAATAAAAATAGGTCACTGATATTAAGATTTTTATATCATTGTAGACAGACAAGCAGCCAGGTTTTTGGTGTGGTAAGAAATGGTTATCCGTAATCAAAGATGTTATACATCTGAGTGTTTTGCTCAAGTATATTTATCATATTCTCTAAATTGAAAGTAGACTTTCTGATGGTAAAATTACAAAGTGGAAATGGTTATCCGGCTCGGCCACCAAGTCTGTCTGACCTAAGAGGATATGAGTAGTAAGGAATCTCTTTAAGTTTTTGTTCCTCAACCAAGAAAATCTACCTCTATTTTTATTATTAATTTAAGACATACCTTTTTAATGACTGTCAAGATTTTTTATACATACATCCTATTTTTATGGTGTTAGACAGATAACAAGATTCTTCTTGTTGGTATGACAATACCGTGGCCTATAGGCACTGTATAGGTGCGTCACTACCCTGTGACCCTTGTGGTAGGTCAAATATGTAAGCGTACTCATACATAAGATTTTTCAAGTTCCTTAGGACTGCAGAGGTTTAATTTTTAAATGTAACTTATAAATTTTACTTAAATTAAATTACATCAGTTTTTAATTTAGATAAATACATGGTTTTATTCGAACCCAAAAACGAATCGGGTATAAAATAGTCACAACCATAGGGAATAAATCACTACGATTTAGTCGCATCGTTTTCAAAATCTGACTTTTTTTGGATCCGTAACGTACGAAGTTATCTAATCGCAGAAGTGAGTGAAAATTGTTTCTGTCTTCAAATCAAGTAAATATTATGGATAGCATGCATTGGTATAGCGTCACCGGGTTACCTGTTCAAACAGTGTCGCCGGTGTTACGTGGGATGTTTCTAATTGAGAATTTAATCAATAAAACAGCGATAATAATAAAATGTAGTTGTGGGAATTTCAATTTCGGTGGTCACACTTCTAAAACTGAGAGTGAAATGACGTTTCATGAAATGGAGGTTCAGTTCCGATTTTGACTACTGAACAGATAAGCCGATGAATCTATATGTGTTATGGTGACTTCTTTGATGGGTAAAGTCGATGACAATATGAGTTTAGACATAAAACTGATAATATTGAAGTGTTGTATTCATGATAATAAAGCTGAGTCCACACGAAGGAAATTAAGTTAGTGCTTCGTTGAATTGACACATATTAAGCTTTAAATAATGTGGTAATGTATAAGGGTTGGGTTATAAATGGCTTTTATAATGTAAAGTATTGCAAGATTTTTTCGTGTGGCCAGTAAATAATGTTACTTCGGATTATACTGTTGGACTCTTGATTTTTTTAGAAATAAAAAAATAATAATTTAATCAATACTTTTCTAACACACAAGTAGCGTTGTTGCGAACTGTTATTACAATTTTGACGTAAACGAAATGAGTAGATAGTAATATTCAAATGAAATAGTAAAAAATCTATTAAATTTGATATAATATACTAAATACAATTTCTATAAATGTTAGATTGTTTGTTATCTATTGAATGATAATTTTCTGAATAATGTATTTGTACAAATATTTTACTTCATTTTCTAAAAATATGCAAAATACAATTTGGGCATCTGCATAATTGCTAAACGAGTTCATGGAAACATATTTAATTAGGTACTCGATAGCAACCTATAATGTGATCTAGTGACTTTTCATATGAAATTTTCGTATTGTATCAATGTAAGATTTATGATTAAATAAACTTTGTGTACACAACTGGAATTTATATTTGCTAATTTATACAATGGGTAGTTGTACATGGTGAATAGATTTGCAAATTAAGCTTTAAAAATGAGCATTGAAATAAGATCTATCAAACAAAATGAGTTTTATACTAATTAATATGAATGAAATATGAATTATGTAGTTAAGTAGATATTTATTGTTCAAATATGTTCAAATATTTTTGAGATTTATCTCCAAAGGATATTAAAACTGAGTTGACTCTAATTCATAGTTTATTGTTTATCTTAAACTCAAATTTGATACATTCTAAAAGTTTTCATATAATTCTAAAATTTTGATTTTTTTCACTATTTTTGCTAAAATTATAAAGTAGTAGTTTAAAGTTTTGTTAGCAAATTCTTTGCACAAAACTCATCATTTTAATGTGATTGATGAAGATTGTTTGTGACAAGATACACAAAGACATTATTTAAAAATAATTAAAAAATGCTCATTCTTGAAATTTAAAGCTTAGTTTCGCAAGTTGTTTTTTCGTCATGTGAACGTGTCCTAATTTTTTTACTACTGTTATAATATTGTCGTAAGTAAAAGATCAAATGTCCGACAGTATATTCAATAAAATTGTACCTAGTCTACATATAGTTGTAAATGTGACTTGAAGTGTCGCTCGACAGTTGTAGCCGGTAGTGTGTAGTGACTACGGCGCACAGCTTCAGTTGGCTTCGACGCGAGGATAATTTTGAGAGGAAATATTTGTACATACGTCCTATGTGTGTAGATTATATGTTGTAATTTAAATGTATTTATTCGATCATTTAATGAGAAACATTAAAATTACTGTTATTACGATGTTATCTATATTGACAACCCTTGAAACTTAGGGCACTAAATTCGAATGTATATTATTTAGTATATTGTTGTTGACTTGATCAAAATATATATTAGTGTAGTAATAGGTAGCGATATAGGAAGTTTTTTAACACGAGTGGCTGTGGTACAACATTGAGGCATGTTGGGTCAACACACCAGATCCCGGTGGTTAAACTAGGCGAAAGTTTTGAACCAATAAGCATTTTTACCATCAGGTTTCCAGCCTTTTATTGTTTGACCCTTAAGTAGGTTAATTTTGTTACAGTTACAAATAGCCAAATATATATTTAAAGCTTGATGCCTTTCTATTTTTCTTAAAAACATATTCGCAATTTTGTTTTGGTTTTGGAATTAACAATCTTACATTTTATTATCTAAGACAAGGGTTTCACGGTAAAACAGATTCCTATTGAAATACTAAATGTTTGTTACTAAAGATTCGACATTATTGCATTAAAAATAAGTTTCCCTTGCTGATCTCATCTGATGTATAGTTTTGATTAGCGATCATGACTTTTCTCTCTTACATCTCCGTATAAAGCTTAGAACTTCGAGATCTTGTGTAATATTGGGTAGTATCTATTCTCTTAACATTAATTTCATTTTGTAAATTTACAAGGTGGAATAGTATTTTTCTTGTCATCAGAGAAGGTTAGACAGCTTAAAATATTTGCTTACAACTTTAAAATTTTAAATATTTTGGAGGTTGTGTTTTGAAACTTAAAGAATTACATCAATAAAATATGTTTTAATACGTTTTAATTCGAATTAATTCATAGTATATGTAAAATAATTCTGTAAGTACCAATTTTCATGTAAATTAAAAAAGTGTTTTTTTTTACTCAAATGAATAAATTCAAATAAATAAAATTAATACAACGTAATGAACACAAATGAATTGGCATAACTTTAGAAAATAAATTCATAAAAAAACGTTTTAAATTAAACATTGTTATTCTGATTTTCAATATTTGTAAACAAATATACATAAACATACAAATTAGGTACATTTTATTTTATTAGACCTATTTTAGTTGAAGAAACATCTCCAATTTACAGCTTTAAAACTTTAAGTAAGTGTAATTTATTAGATTTTAATAATATGTTGCCTGATAAGTAGATACATAATAACATATGTTTATAAAAATAATTTCTTTGGGGTTCAATCGATTTCAGTAATTTAATGTGGATTCCACTAAAACTTTATTTAATTTTGTATCCACCCATTATACGACGGCCTTTGATTATATTCCACTTTTAAAATACAATAATATTTATAAATGACGTATTGAATTATTTTTAATTGGTGTCGCTGAAGTATTAAGGCACTATTATTATAGGTCTCATTGAATGATCGACCTATAGTATGTAGAATAATAGAAACAATAAAAATAGAAATTAGAGACAAATCATTTCTGCAATAGTTTGACAGAAGGTGCCAAAAATATTCCTTCCTTTGGTGTTCATATATTTAGATAGTTAAAATATTATACTATTTCAAATATTTAACTCCAACAATTTTAGCCAAGATAAATACAATATTTGTATTGGCATTATAACGAGTCATAACATATTTAAATTTACAAAGATTTTTATTCTCATTTTCTAAAAGATATCTATACGGGAATTTTAGTTTCGGACATGTCACCGACCGACGTCGCACAATCCGATTTATAGAAATGTGCACATTCAATTAAATCTGTGACTGAATTTTAAACATCATTTTTTTTTGTCATTTGGTGGGTTTGTCAGAAATAAATTGTTTATTACAGAAAATAAAATAGCTAATTTGGAGGAATTTTTGGTGCCCTAATTTTAATACTTACATATTTGAACAATTTCAAACAGAAAAAAGTTTAAAAGAAAGAATAAGGCAGCAATCAATAATTATGTATTGAAATTTGTTCTATATTGGAGATATTTGGTATGATTTTACCAGACTCTAAAGTATGGACTTTAAATGCTTGTGCTATTGTACGATAAAATTCTTGATTCGTTAAAGTTAAATTTCCGCGTGTTTTGAATTAAAGTGTTGCCTTAACACATGATTGCTGTTCTTGTGTTGAATACGGAATACTGTAATTGACAAGAAAGTCCAAACGAAGTCATAATATTAGAAATATACTGAAAGGTACCGGGAATCGATGAAAACATCGATAGATTTTACTCCGATTTAAAACTATTACATAATATTTAAAACAGCAATAAAAGACTGTCGCATGTTTCTCTATTGTAAATAATAAGTTTTATAATTTATATAATGTGTGTAATTGAATGTTGTTTAGAATAGACGGAGCCAAGTGTTGCCCTCTCAAAATTGTCGCCGCCGTTTGTTTACGTTGCGGGGCAACTTGCCCACAGGTAATATCAGTATTTCGACAATTTGGTAAAGGTAGCGTTATTACGTGTACTTAAAGTAAACGCCGTTCGTTGTACCGGCGGCTGAAACACTGACGAAAATAAATAATACAACGTTACATTCGTTTTATTAAACAAAGATTAAACCTCATTGCATTTACCCGTTCAACAACATTAACTACTGGACAGAGTTTCTGAGAATGCGCTCAAAAACAATTAATCGTGCAGATCAATCATACTCCGCAATATCTAGCTATACCTATGTAGTATTTTTAACCCACTTTAAAAAAAAAGGAAGAGATATTATTTTCGCCTGCTACGTTTTTATGTAATCTTATGTACTTATAAATAATCAATTTTTCCGTCATTCTTGAACCGATTTTAAAAAATATTACTGCTGTTTGCCGCAACTTCCTTCATATGTGTTAGAAATTAGTTTTTTTTAAAGAGCATACATTTGAGGTGGTACCATTGCCAACTCATTTCATACAATTTTTCCCAAAAAAAAAGCATATTTTCTGGCTTCTTTCACCTTGAAACTTCCAATTTTGGTTTCGACAAATTTAAATCGACTTTTCTTAAGCTAGTGGCTAGCGCCGTACTCAAAGAGAATAATATAATCACTACGTTCTAACCGTATTGATTGATACGTTTGTTTCGCTCGCCCGCTGCGCCGCTAGTCGCCGCCGCTAGTCGCCCGATACAATAAATTCATTTGCCGGTCGCTGCGGCCCGTGGCATGCTAAGAACATAGCCATAGGCGCTGTCGGCCTCACCGCGCGAGTATTCGCTTTAGCGAATTTCCCGTGGCCAAGCGTCTGAAATTCCAAATACAAAAAACGGAATGTTTGTGCTAGTCGCACGAAATTACAAATATGAATTTCTGATTAGGAGATTTTTTTTAGAATCTTAGGAAAAAAAGGTGTGTGTGTGTGCGATTCACACACGATAGAAGTGAAACCCCCCCTTTTTTCTCTCTCTCTCCTAATCTCTATCAATCTCTATGTATCTCTATCAATGTATTCATTATTATGTATATTAATTATCAATCTCCATCAGTGTCTATCTCTCTATATCTCTGTCAGTCTCTCTCTATAAGAGACATAGAAAGAAACATGCAACAAACAAACAAACATTACATCTCTAAATAAAGTAAATCGACAATAGAATGAGATGAATATATATATAATCCTACACATTTTTGTATTTGTGTCTCTTACCTATCGTTTTTCCGTTGTATCCGGTTTGAAATCACAACGATTCTAAAGAAGTTTCACTTCAAAAACAGCTGCAATAATGCGCAATTGTTAAATACGTGAAATAAAAATAATTTAGAATTTGAATCAACAAATGGACGCGTGTTACGCGTTTTCACATAAAAAAGGTTAAAATGACAAGGATTAAATACAGTAAATATAAACTATTGAGACACCAGAATAACATTCAAAAATAATTTATGTAAATTAAATAATTGCTCAGTGCTATTTTTGACAGCATTTTTTGTCTCGGGCTGAGCACTCTGCTCGGCCCACAAAGCTCGATGAAGTTGCATAAAATCGCGAGATTAGCAAGAAATTAGTCATACAAAAAAAGCATTTTTAACTGGGCTTGTTTCTTTCTGTTTGGTTTTATATAATGTTAGTATTTTTTTACAGTCAGTTTTTCTTATAATTAGTGTTTTCATCTCGTCATTTTGTTTACTAAATAGAGTAAGTTTTCAATTAAGTAGAGCATTGTTTACACTAAATTTATAATGAGATTAATTTCATGATTTTTTAATATATATGCTAGCGGCCCGCCTCGGCTTCGCATGGTTATAAAACATACATATAAACCTTCCTCTTCAATCACTTTATCTATTAAAAAAAACAACATCAAAAGCCGTTGCAAAGTTTTAAAGATTTAAGCATATAAAGGGACATAGGGACAAAGGAAGCGACTTTGTTTTATACTATTATTTATATTATATCGCCGTGTTGGTCCGGTTCCTTTTCAGAATAGATCATCAGCCTTCCTGCCAGGCAGCTCGTAAAAGGCGAGCATATTAATTGTACCACCGCCTTACCTATTCCTGCCGCCATAACGTACAATGCTTGCGGTTGACGTGTTCCGGTTCGGAGGGTTAGGTAGCCGGTAAATTCACTTTTGATCGAGGCCTAACATCCCGGCCTCAGGTTGGCAACGCACCTTTACCACCTTTGGTGTCTCTAGGCGGAGTGAAATTCTTACCATCAGTAAATGCGTCTGCTAGTTTGACTTCTAATATCATAAAAAAACTATGAAGTGATTTGTAAATGTTACATTTTATTCTTTCATCCCATACTTAAAACTTTTGCGAATTCTTATTTAGGTGAACGAAGACAAGAGCTTTTGAAGGCACGAAAAAGAGAGAAAGATACTTCGGTATGGCGTACAAATTCGCACAACTTACCTTACTTAGTCAACACCGGGAAAAACTTAGCTACATTATGTCATTTACGTATTTTTTATGGATCAGGTGGCAAGCGAGCTGGTTATCCTTATAGAGAGTGACCTTCGCCGCCCACGAACAGCTAGGGGTCTCACAGTTTCATTGTTATCCTTTTAAAATGAGTAGGCTCTTTTACTAAGGTACACAAATCGAAATGTTTAGGAAACACTGTCGCCAGTAACAGATTCCACAATAGTGTAGTGCGAGGTATGGTGTCTACGGTAACGCACAGTAGGTGATCGCAATGTTTCAATATGGTAGTGGTGAAATTTAGAATTTTTGTCCGATGTCTGCATATGGAATCGAACAGCAGGAATTGGAATTGGAATAACACATCGGGGCACTCCCCATGACAGACAGGTACGATAGGAAACGCTGAGGGAGCCAACGTTTGCACAAAGCCGAAAAGTCTAGTCGATTTGAGATTGAAGAGACTTTGGCTGCCGATATTCCAGTTGCTCTACTCTGGATGCTGTCAAAAGAAAGAAGCTAACTCTGGGGAGTCCCTGTCCAGAAGTGAGAATAGTTCTCCATATAGGGCCATATCAGCGTCTTAAAAAGTTGTAGGCGATGAGCTGGACTGAGGTACTGGCTTGTTCTACTAAGCTCAAGTATTTTGGAAGCTAGTTCCAGTTAACCGCGTAATTGGACGTCGTTCGAAACATCAACGTGAGGAATTCCAATATTGGTTGCGGCTCTCAGGAGATACGATGAAGCAAAGTTAATTAATTGTTCTATAATTTTTTGTAGTCCATAACAAAATAAATAACACGTTTTTACCTATTTATAATAATGATAATGAAATCAACCAATATGTAAGACGGTAAAATCTAAATGGTCTTCAAAGGAAGATTTGAGGCACATATCTTTCTCTACGGGCAGGCATTTGTGTGAAGAATGTATAAATGGCAGTACTTTTGAGTTTGTTTGTCTATGTTAAATTTATTTCAATATCTGTTTCTAAGTATGAAAAGTTTTTGACTAATATCCTCATACAATAAAATTATTTGATTACTTTTGAGTTCAATCAATTGTATGATTTGCGGGATAGACATTTTATGACGGTTTTGTAACTGGGAGTCTAGATTTACCTTGGTTCTAAATTAACATTTTAATATAATTTTCCCCGTGTTGGTCCGGGCTTCTTAGCAGAATATACCACCTGCCTTCCTGCCAGGCAGCTCGTAAAAGGCGAGCATAGGCTCATCGTCACAAACACCGTGACATCTGACTAGGTGGTAGAGTCTCGCACCGACTCATCCGGATTGGTACCACCGACTTACCTATTCTTCCGCCAGAATGTCATGACATGTTCCGGTTCGGAGGGTAAGGTAGCCGGTAAACTTACTTTTGCTCCAGGCCTAACATCCCGGCCTCAGGTTGGCAATGCGCCATTACAATTCTAGGTGTCTCAAGGTGGCGGGAATTTCTTACCATCAAAAAATCCGTCTACTTGTTTGCCTTCCAATATCATAAAATAATAATAATAATTGTAATAATATGAAAAGTCCTTAAAAGATGTGGTTAAGCATTGTACGAGTATAAGCGGATAAGGTGCTTAAAACCTCAACGTGTGAAAAAGGTATTTAAATAAAAATGTGAGGGGAAGAACCTAAAACCTTCAGTCTCTGGTTATGATCCTTTCTGATCTAGAGCTAATGAAGAAAAACGGGAAAAACAATATGAAAGGATATATTAAAATGAAAACGCAACACGGGTATCCCAGGGCTTATAATTTAATTTTAAAACTGAAAAAACTATTTTCAATTTTATACCCTACAACTTCACGATTTGACATTTCTCTTTTCAAAGGGCGACCTGCCTTTGACTCCAAAATTCGTGCCGTATAAATTTCTTCAATATAAATCATGCGGTTTTTGAGTTACGCTTGATAATGTACAAATTTTCATGTCATTGAGCCTACCTCATAAACATTCATGCATTATGCGTTTGTGTTACTCACAAACTTTTGTTCTAATCTTGATAAAATTTATAATGGACCACTTCTGAACCTTCCTTTTGAAAATATGTTGTTAGTGTGTCCGTTGGCCAAGTATCGTGTAACAAACATACAAAAAATATGAGCTCTTTCATTTTAGAGTTGGTCAGTAAAATGTTTTTAAACTTAACTTACCCACGTGGTTTATCGTCCCACAGGAACATTTTTTCGGCATAACTATCCTGTGTTAATCCAAAATATCCTCTATGTGTGTGCCAAATTTCATGACAATCCGTTAAGCAGTTTTGGCGTGGAGGAGCAACAAATAAACAAACAAACATAAAAACTTTCGCATTAATAATATTAGTAGAATTGGAAAAAAAATCCAGAGGGAACTGCTGCCTAGTGTAATGTAATGTTTAATGTGGGTGCCCACAGGCTTTAAAGTATCCACTCATCCTTTATTACTGTACATGACAATAATAAGAATAACATCTTACCAAATGAAATTGTATAAAATGTCTATAAAAATATCTTTCTAATATACGAAGACCCCGCTACATCTCTAAGGGTAGTTTTATTGGCTATTATATTCGTGAAGTAGTCTACGAGGAAAAGCTTTCACATTCACTTAATACGTATTAAAATATGACGAGGTTTCGACATGTCTTAAAATATGTTTCTTACTATAAATATAAATTTCAAGAAGTTCTGAACTTTTTGAAATGGACCCCTCAAGCCGGTAATCGGAAAAGATAAGGCACGTAATTTTTATTTTCAACTGCCATGCGATACGGGGATAGCAAAATTTATAAAAGTCAACTGAAAGCTTAATATCGATTTACAGTCAGCGGTATTTGATATCACCGGCTTGCTGCTATACTTATTGGAATTTTGTCAAACGAATCCTCATCCTATTGTCGTTTTTAAAATGTATTAGCACTTGGCATATTTTGTTCTCCGTGAAACTTGATTTTCAATTATTAGTGTAGATAATGATAACATATATTAAAACAAATAAAAAGTTAAAAACGTAACAATACGTCAAACAGTATATTCACGCTCACATGTCCGAAGGAAATAGGCAGAGGTGCAACCAAGAAACTGTAACTAATTCGGCTTGCTGACGTTTCGTCCATAAAATTTACGTCTACAGTGGACGAAACAACACCATTTTACTTATTTTATTATTTTTTTCACTGACGATTCGTCCACCATTCAAAAAAGTTGTTTTATACAGTCAGATACAAAATTGTAACAAAATAGAGTGATCTATTTCTATGTTTTTAATGAAATCACCTAATTACTCTAAATTTAATAAAAAACGTTTTATATGTATGATAAAGTTAAGCATAAATAAATAAATAAAATAATATATAGTAATAATAAAATAAATTAAATTAGGAATTATAAAACCAATATATATATATACATACGCACCTTGTTGCATGATAAAAAAGCTCTATAATGGATGCATAAATAATCATATCACTATGGGCTAAATATTTATTTTCAATGATTTTCGTTTTAACTGATTATAACTATATATAGTGACAGGTTACAGGTTCAAATCCTGTCTAGGGCGAAATTTTTTCTTTATTTAAAATTTATAGTATATATAGTGATTTTTATACACTTTAAAGAAAATGACTTTTCTTAATTTTAAATAATAACAAATCAATGTGACTTGTTACATATATACGAGTAGATATTCTATGTAATTATATTGTTGATTAGCTGATACCAAAATTTTTAAGATGATTTTTATACCAAATGAAAATACGATATGATTGATTTTTGTTGTTTTTGCCTAATAGTCTCATGTGACTAATATTGATACAAATTGCTTAGTGGAGACGTCATATGCCAATTTTTATGCCAAACATAACTCTACCCTGTTTTTATAATTTTCTTTGACCGCCTCATTAGTCGAGTGGCCAGCGCACACGCTAAAGCCTGAACTGCATGGACCAACCGCGAGGTCCGTGTTCGATTCCCGACGGGGCATGCATTTGTGTGATGTACATTTAGATGTCTTAATTTCCAGGTCGAGGTGTTTATTAAATTGATTTTGGTATTTATTTAAGCACTTCTATGTATTAAAATCGCTGACCAACACCCATAACACAAGCATACAATTTGCTTACTTTGAGCCAGACTCAACCCATGCAACTTGTCCAGGAACATCTATTTATCTATTTTTTATATCCTACTCGAAGTAAATCTGTCTATCAATATATAATTCACTTTATAACCAGGAAATTTGAGGTCTTGTTAGAGATAGTTGACAATTTCTTTACTTTGAAAGGGACTAGAAGATTAAGATTTTGACTCTACTTCTCTGCCAAATAGCGTTTAATAGCAAAAGCATCTTCTTGCCAATATCCCCGAAGATGTAGTCAGAGGCACAACCAGGGCACCCACGACTAGCAGAAGACACTAAGTCCCACAATGTGATAGGTGGCAACGTTACCGTGTTTACCATAAGGGCACACGGGGCCAGTGCCCAGGGCCCCTATACTAAGAGGGCCCCGAAGGTTCAACTATTAACCTTAAAATATTTTGGTTAGGTGCATTACGTTTTTTCGTTGCCCTAATTCGGGAGCATAGAAAGAGACATTCTTCAGAAAATTGAGTTTGAAATCCCGAAAGAAACTATGATCATAATCATAAAAAAAATCAGCAGCATACCAATATTATTAATGACATACTGTAATAATATAATGTAATTGGCTACTGAAAAAATCATAGTGAAAAAATTGAAATTTCACCTCTTTATTCCAAAAGGGCCCCATGTTTTGTGTGCCCAAAGGCCCCAGTATAATCTGAGACGGCCCTGGGTGGCAAGCCTGTCGTCAACCGGGCACATATCCAATCCCGAGCAAAATATAAGCGACGTGGGGGGGCTAATACCCCCTACGGGGGCCACAACCCTTTATATACTATGAGTGACTCCCAAAGTACTCACTCTCTAGGAAGAGGGTAACTTTGATTAGAATTTTGTTTATTAAAATTTATTGATAACAGTTACTCTAGAACCAAAAGATGAAGGTACATGGCGAATATAGCCTTTGCAAATTATTATGATAGTTATAGTTATGAAGAGCCCGACAACTTCTCTTACGAGACAGTATGTGTTAATCAATTTTAAACAACAAATTTAAAGAATTAATAAGTTTGTCTGTATTTTATGTTCTGTTCTTGTAGAACTCAATAAAATGTCTCCTTAAAAGCCTGGCCACGGAAAAATCGCTAAAGTGAATATTCACGCGGTGCGACTGGCAAAGCGTCTAGCGACTGAAACAAATGTTGGTATATCAATGTTCTTAGCAAGCCACGCGTCACGGCGACCAGCGAAGCGACCGGCAGAATACGTCAGGCGGCGCGACGGGCGAGCAAAACAAACGTATGAATCAGTAAGGAGATGGTAAGGAGCAAGCCACGGAGTCGGGCGACGGTTGTGGCGAATAGTACATCGATTAAATGAGTTTAGTTGTTTTCGCCGCGAAAAATGAACAACTAGATTTTATTGTTGAAATGGTGTAAATAATGTCAAAAACAATTTTTACATTTAAAGTTTTATATGGATAGACTTTATTCTCCAATTCAGGTTGAAATAAGAATGTAATCCGTTACCCCGTGTTGGTCTGGGCTCCTTTGCAGAATAGACCATCTGCCTTCCTGCCAGACAGCTCATAAAAGGCGAGCATAGGCTTACCGTCACTAACACCGTGACATTTGACTAGGTGGTAGAGTTTCGCAGCGACTTGCCCGGATTGGTACCACCGCCTTACCTATTCCTGCCGCCAAAACGTCATGACGTGTTCCGGTTCGGAGGGTAAGGTAGCCGGTAAACTTACTTTTGCTCGAGGCCTAACATCCCGGTCTCAGGTTGGCAACGCACCATTACCACCTTTGGTGTCTCTAGGCGGCGTTTAGGTTGGTAGGTTCTTACCACCAGGAAATCCGTCTACTTGTTTGCCTTCTATTATCATAAAAAATAAAAAAAGTAATGGAAAGTTTCAATAGTCATTCTCGTAAATTTGAAAAAAAATCTGGATTTACTTTGATTTCTATATTCCTCGTACTACTAGTAGAATTCTCCATCAATACCCGATTCTTATTCTACAACGTACTCCACAATATCTTCCAAATATTAGGTCTTGAACTAAAAAACTATTACTTTCTAAGCAATGTCGAGATGATTTCGATAAAGATTTCTGTGTTCGTCCGGGCTCCTTTGAAGAATAGATAGAATCCTTCCTGCCAGGCAGCTCGAAAAAGGCGAGCAAAGACACCGTTTGCAGGCCACGGGCAGTCGCGTTCGTTCCGCGACCAGTAAGGTTCCATAGTGACTGCTAACTTGAGGCCCTGATGAGGCTTAGAACATAAGTAAGTTTGCCGACTACTTTACCCTCCGAACCGGAACACGTCAACGGCAAGCATCGACGTTATGACGGCAGGAATAGGTAAGGCAGTGATACCAATTTGGGCGAGTCGATGCAAAATTCTACCACCTAGTCAGATGTCACGGTGTTGGTGACGAAAGATATTTTTAACAGCAATATAAAATCCACATTGATCAGGGAATCGAACCCTAGAGCGCATGTAGACAACGCCTGCACTGGAACACTAGACCACACATATCTCAACATAATTTTTAGTTAAATGGGACATTACCATTACCAACAAGATAACTGATTGTCGAGCACTTTGCAACATTTGGTGTCTCTAGGCGGCATGAATTTCTTACCATCAGGACATCCGTCTGCTAGTTTGCCTTCCACTATCATAAAAAAGATATCGCCCTGGTAGAGGATCCAATGCCTTGCATATTCCTGTTGCCGTGCTCCTGTCATGTTCCAGTTCGAAGGTTAGGATATCCGATTGATTTGCATTATGCCATTTAAAATCAATGATCTCAACCATTTTTTTAATTATGTTGGAAGGCAAAGAAGCAGATGGATCTCCTGATGGTAAGAAATTTACGATGCCTAGAGACACCATAAGTGGTAATGGTGCGTTACCAACCGAGGCCGAGATGTTAAACCTCGACCAAAAGTAAGTTTACCGGCTTCTTACCCTCCGAACCGGAACACGTCAACGGCCGTCACTAACATCGTCAACGCAGCTACGATAATATCACAATACGTAGTTAAGATAATCTTTAACACTATCACTACCTAGACGGAAAAGTGAACAGAATATACTAGACGGACGTGTGACAGTAACGACATCGTCACGAGGTTGTCACGACATTATCACAAACGAAATCATAGTAGCCGTTACCACCACCGTTAATATCATTAATTACCGTAGTCTTTGTCAATGTTACTGTTATGTTTTTAAGTAAGTTCAGTAAAACAGATTTTTTTGCCGTTACTCAAAAACTATGTACATACAACAGAAAGTTTAAAAAAACATATTTGTTTTTTTTTATCAAGACCTTCCATTTGATACCTCACACAAAATAATTGTCCAGGATTTATATTCCGACCCCCCACTTAGGTCAAACAAGCACCGTAACCACGCCCCCTTAATTTCACCCACGTTCAAACTTAAAAATTGTATTAAGCATATCTACACACCTACCAAATTTCATGTAGATTGGATCAAAGCTATTCTAGTTATTGTCGAACAAACACACAAAACATACAACTGCGACCCCATTTGAAAACAGAGAACTTCACTCGCTTCGCTCGCTCAGTCAAAAAAACTAGCTGTGACCGAGGTTTCGTCCACTTATCTAATTATTTACTTCTTAAAATATTCTATTCATATTTTTTTGGTAATTTTTGGTTTAAATGTGATTTCTAATATATTAAATTTGCTATAAAATATATTCATTCTATTATCAGCTTTGTGTAGTCCATAAATAAATAAATATCTCTGGACAAGTTACACAAATTGAACCTAACCCCAAAGTAAGCAAATTATATGCTTGTGTTATGGGTGTTAGTCAACTATATTAATACTCAGAAATACTTAAATAGATACAAGAATAAATTTAATAAGCACCCAGACCCGGAAATGCGATACCTAAGTGTTCGAACCCTAGCCTTGCTGTTGGTCGGCGTAGTTAGGCGTGTACGCTACCCACTCGAACAGTATATACTTAATTGATCTTTATAATAATAGTACTTCGTAGTAACATAACACGTTCACCTTGCTTACTGTATCTTCGTAAAAATATTACACCATTCCTTATAAATACACGAAACGAATTTCTATTTCACCACAATAAATGTGCCTCTGTTAATATTATTTCAGTGGGCCGCGTCGCGGAAGGCTGACTTTATTCAAAACTCCTTTGTGAATAAGATATTTCTACCTGAGGCGTACATCCTTATCAACGATGAAAAGGGTTAAACCCTGTAAGCCCGCACATTATTTATATTTCTTCAATTTTCCAAAAACGAATCCTTCGTGTTATTCAACAAAATTTAAATAAATATTGTATGTTTGATTTATTAGGAATTTTCCAGAGCTTATGAGCCATCTCTTAGATAGAAATGATAGAAATCATATAATATATTTTTTTCTTTGCCAGGCAATTCGGAAAAGCGAGAAAACTTGGTGGTCGATGGGTTTTGTATCAGTAATTGCCAGTATTGTGTTTTTTTGCTGGAGACACACTTTCGTGGATTTACATACGTGGTTTCAGATTCCGGCTAAACATAATAAAATATCAATGTTTTCTTTCTTTTCTGGTATGAAACGTTTCGTTGTTAACCTTCGACTATTATTCTGTCATAACTGGCTGAGCCTGTTGCCCATAGGTTTTGCAGGGTTCTGCACCTCCCGCTCTGGTTGCGGGATACCACTGATCTTGTACTTGGCGATACCACGCGGTCTCTACAACTATACCGTCCGAAATCGCCTTGTGAGTTTTAGAATAATAGAAGGTACACGGGTTCTAGTTTGGTAAACAAAATGCTACACAGAGCTTATCGCCTTCATATATCCCATCATTTTTTATGCTGTAAAACAGCGAACAAGCGCGTTGCTCTCACGATGGTGATAGAAAACCACAGTTTGCGACACAACAGATCTTAAAGGTGCGTCGCTGTCTTGTGGTCTGGGTGCTAGGCGTATTTAGCAAGTCTACCACACAGGCCGAAAAATAATATTCCCTATCCTCTGCCGTTGCAAGCGACTTAGTATGAAGACTAAATGAATACTCTTTACGCGTGTTCATCGTATCACACCTGACTTGATGGGCAATTAATTTGACTAATTCTTTTTTGTTGTTTTTTTAATTATAATAAGCACCTTCTCCTTAGAAGGTCCTTAAGAAAAGAAACAGGAAGTTGGCCGCGTCGGCTAGTGTTAAAAGTAACTATTTTTTGCTAAACACAGTCGCGATGTACACGAAAATCATCTTACAACTCCAATTTACTGAGTTCTTTCAATATCCGAATCCGTGCAAACAATCACTTCTTAGTGACTACTTCACTTGTTCGCTTCGAAAATTTTATTCCGATTGAATCGAACTCTTTCTTAAAACTTCCCGAAATGAGGATTGAAGTTGGCATTTCAATAAATGTTACACACTATTTATAATAATTTTGAGCTCTATACCATCTGAGCTGCAAATACAGGTCAAAGTTATGGAAGGTGATTGTAAAGAAAGAGGCTTACATTAGAAAGCTAGAATGGATTTAGGAGTTTTAGTTGATGATACAGTGCGGGAATAAGTGAATGAAATTATATATCTTGGTTATGCTATTAGCAAGGTTGGAAGGTATACCGGGGATGTAGAAAGGAGAATGTGTGCAAGGAATAGTATGAATGGACACAAGGTAATCTATTTCCAAGCGAGATTTTGAGTCAAAATGCTAGACTCGCTTTGCATAATTCTGTGCTTATCCCAACATTATTGTATGGAAGCAAAAGTTGGGTATGTCAAAAAAAGTATGAGAGTAGGATAAATGCTGTCGAAGTGAGAGCGCTACGAAATGATGTTAAAATGAGTAAGGGCATGCTCCGCTGGTTTGAACTTGTAGAACGAATGACAGACGAATTTACAATGTGAATGTAGATGGACGTAGGTACCGGGGGAGACCTAGGTTCCATTTTTCCATTTCCGTTCCACCATTAAATCTCTCGGGGGTTATTAAAAAACAAAATGTCATATTTGCTGGTTTTAACGGAAAAAAAATATCCTATATCCGTCTTCTAGTTCTAAGATACCTTCCCGTTAATTTTCAGTATAATTGCTTGAGGCGTTTTTGAGTTATAAATAGACTAACAACACGACTTTCTTTAATTTATATAGATTTGATTATTTTGTGGTTCGATCAGTTCCCGTTGTCGAAGAATGCCTATTTTTATTTTTTTATCTATCCAACTACATTTCACATTTATCACGGCCGCTTTTCTCTTCGAATATTCTTCCGTAACAATCTGAGGTAACAATATTCAAATTATAATTACGTCACGCCACCGTGACGTTACTGATATGGAAATAAAACGTTCAGCGACATTCAGGTTATTGGATCTAGTCTGGCGCCCCCCTGAGTAAAGCGGGCCTTGGGCCACCTTACCAGTGATGTAGCGTGGACTAATATATACTTGGGCAAAGACGCATTGGCGAGGCCCCTTTCTGTTCGCTCCCAAAATCTACCCAACAACTTTCTTATACTTGGTCTTACCATGGTCTTACTGTACACGATTTAATTTGTTTTTTCAGGATTTTATTTGATTTAAAAATAAATGGGGAGATTTTAAATCAGGTAGTGCGGTAGGCCCCTAAAGGCGCGAGGCCGTGAACAAAGGCACATTTTATTGAAATACACGTTTTCGCTACGACTAGAAGTGATCGGTATATTTTGTAATACTAAATATGTTTGAGAAAGGTATGAAGTGTGAATGAGTTCATTGTTATTTTTACTGACTTCACATGACATCGTCACTACAACATAATCTTTGCGATAGAGTCGTTAACTAATTTAGAAAATAATCTACAAGTGATGAAAGGTACAAAAAGTTTTAATTTATATTTGAATTATTGTTAACAATATTAGAAACGTATTTGGTACAAACTTATTTATTTATTTAAACTTTATTGTACACAAATAAAATTGTGAGTACAAAAGGTGAACTTAATGCTAAATGCATTCTCTCCCAGTCAACCTTTGGGCTAACAGTGATCAAGTGTGTAGGTACCAAATAAAAAAAACAGAATAATACAAAAAAATTTGAATTTTAATGTATATATAAATAAAATAATCCAGTAATATATAACTACATAGCATGTTATATAAATCAAGAATAGAATAATTATAGATACAATGCATAAACATAAATAATATAAATAAAGTAGTAGTAGTAAAGTAAACTTGCATTTCAAATACCACACCATCATTAACACTTTTATTAATTTAGATAATTTGCAACATGCTAAAATAAAAAGTGCCAAAATACCAACCTTACGGTAAAAAAATGTGGTGTAACCTACCAACGTTAAGTTAATTTAATTAATGAAAGATAACATCTGAAACAATGTAAAACATTTACTGAAACCAATTATTTATTTTCCCCCGTATTGATCAGGGTCCGCTGAGAAGAATAGACCATCTGCCTCTTTGCCAGGCAGCTTGTAAGAGGCGAGCTCTGGTTAAAATATAGGTAATACCACTGGAGCTGTGTGTCACCAAGCACTGACACACAGCACCAGTAATCGTGCTTGGTTGGTTGAGGAACATGCTCGATGGTCACCGATATCGCGACGCAATTGCGGTACGAGTATATTGGTTGTCTGAAGAAATCTTATTTTTGAGATGAGACCGTTGGTTGTACTCTAACATTAGTTATAAGATCTTATGTATATCCATCCCTTGTTGATGGAGTACATTGAAGAATATTTTTAATTTTCTTAGTCTAAGAACCGGTGGGAGATCGACCTTCACCGAACTGATAACCAGATGAGACATATTTTTTATCGAATATAATTTACACACAAATATGCCTATAATTACTTGCCTATCTGAAAGTGCTCGTGGGATTTTAATTAAATTATGTATGCTTTAAGTATGAATTTTTGCAGACAAGTTTACATGACTGTTTTTTCAATAAAATAATAATCTAAAATTTTGTATAACTTTCGATAAGTTAGCAGAACGATGGAGTCACCTATATTGACTTACCTGTTCACATCGGCTTGCCAGATAGCTATACACAAAAGTGAGTAAGCAAGCCTACTGAGGCATATAGGTTAAAAACTAACAGTGAAATTCATTTGGTTATCAAAAGAAAGAAAGTCATGAAAAAAAACGATTAAAGGTAATTTAATTAAAAATAGCCAGGAGCGCTTTTAGATAGGCAAGTAATTATAGGCATATTTGTGTATAAATTATATTCGATAAAAACTATGTCTTGTCTGGTTATCAGATGGGTGAAGGTCGGTCTCCCACGGTCTCCTCTACTATCTGTTTTGTCTTTTTCAACAGCTACACGTCACGTAAATTACGACATCAATATAACTGTACTGGGAGAATGGTACCGATTTACCGATTGGAAATATTTGATGGCTTCGATTTACTGTAATGAATGGAATTTTGTCAGCGAGTAGATTATTTTTTATCAGGTTATAAAATGGACTTCATTTAAAATGAGCTTGAGCTCGAAGATTCGTAAACAACTATAAATAGAAATCATTTATACCTTTTCATATAGTATCGTGGTAAGTAAGCGGCGTTTAAAGAAATATTTCTTAAGACAATTTTATGAAACATTTTGTATTGAAAATATCGACTTGATTACTGATTAAAAGATAATTGACGCCTTTGAGTATGCCCGTTAAACTTCCAGTTTTACTAAGTGTTCGAATTATCTTGAAAAAAATAATAAAATACATCTGTCAGTTCAACACTACAGGTTTGTATATGTACTATTCTATATGCACAGTAAAACTACAAAGTAACTTCAAATTTAATACGTGTGGTTGGTTTTGAGGTTAATACAAAAAGTTAACTATTTTCCTCGATGTCCTTTCCATTTCATCATCATATTTAGATTTGGTTGTAATGGGAACTCCTCGGAGTACGTTATTCCAAATGTTTATTTTATATGAAATGTAAAATATAGTAAGTTTTATACGTAAAAATGTAGAAGTCGAGAACATAGCTTCCTTTTTTGAAAAATCGGTTAAAAAGCCGCGCTAACATTTCGTTACTCTGTTTCCAAATATAAATAAGGAGAACTATTTTACTTACAAAATTAATATTAACTGTTATTAAATTTGCTGCTGTAGAGATTTCGATTTTCGTCCCAAAGTTCACGTCTCTTCTATAAATCCTAATAACTTTGTGTCGTACAGAAACGGAACGAACTACATTCAACGCGGGAAAAAACTTTTTCCGTATATTACACGCCCAGCTTCTGTCGCAGTATATCTTGCTTCCTGTTTCACATGTTCAGCAAGTTAGACGACAATGGCTTACATTTTCGAATAATAGATGTAATATTTTTTTAGTGGGGCAAATCATCGGACAAGCACACGGCCACGGTAATATAATATAATTTAGTAGTCTTAAGGTCTCAACACACATCAACTCGGAAAGTTATCGCCAAAGTATCGTCTTTCGCCTTGCCGTCAACCAGAGATCAGAGAGATCACGTACTGTGGGAGTGCGAAATGTATTCCGACGCGCGAAAAATAATGCTTGATGGGTTGGAGAGGACGGAGGAGGGACCGGTCTACTTCACGGAGCTTGTGAACACACCGGCGAACTACCGGCTGTTCGCGGGATTTGCGCAGGCATGGTTTAGGAGGCGCGGACCCCTTGAGGTTCAAACGTCAGATGGCTGATTAGGCAGTTCGGAAGTCGGCGAACAAGTGCCGTGATTGTGACGTCGTTCCTAACTGGGAAGGATCAGACCGCCCCATAATGGGGAGAAGGTCAAAGGGACAATAGGTTGAGATAAAAAAGAACTTGTAGGGAGTCAAGAAGTGCACCTGAAAGAGAGCCTTAGAGCAGATCCCGTGCACCTCCCGCGTTTCGGCCCGTATAACCATGATGGTTGGTAGGGCCATGGGAGGTGGAGGGTATTGCCGTCAACCAGGCGTCAACCTAGCGTATGCACGTAACCAATCCCTGTGCGTTACCCCAGCTAGAAAGTAGCACCTAGACTGATATGAGCGGGACAAATA